>CANXYI010317488.1:0-18273 GCA_948208565.1 Hura crepitans | reverse complement strand
CCATGCAATTTATGCACATAATGTTCATTCCATTAGGCTAATATAACCATGTAATTAATTCACATTAAACATACATGCACATATACAACTCACACACACACTCACATGCTTATATGTATACACAAACATCATGACATGTATGAATTACATCAAATCCACACACCTACGGCGTGAAAATACCCTTTCCCACCACTTTATGGTCTTGAAAGCCTTTCTTCCTCACTTATCCTTCCTTGCCCTAAACATACACAATTACACCTTAGAAAAGTTCTCAAAAATTCTAAATAACTCCAAATTGAGATCTATCAACATTTTTTCTTAGAATCATTAAGGCTATCTAAACCAAAAATAAAAATTGCAAAAAATCCACTTACAACAAATTTTTCACTATTGACTTCATCTTCAAATCTCCCATTCGAAGCTATATTTCTCAATTATGTTGCTTGGAATGAGTTTTAAAGATTATGGAGATGTTGTTTCATATAAGTTTCATGAGATTTAGGTATCATTTAAATGAGGAATGAAGAAAAGATGGTGGGGACATTAAAGGGAAATGGCATTGGCTATGGTGTGTGGGAGGTGGAGGTTAACGAAGCTCTTTACACATGTGAAACCTTCACATGTGTAGGGGTATTTATATCAGTGGACAGAGTGGTTAGATCGTGACACATGGCAATCTAACAGCTCAGATAAATTCAATTTCTCTTTAAACTTTAAAACTTCAAATTAATTTTCTAAACCTCTAAAAATAATCATTTGAGTGCAAAAAATCCTCAATCATGCCCATTAAAGGCCATGTAGAATCTAAAGTCAAGATTCCAATGACAACTAAGGTTACTATTCACTCATATAAATAAAATTTTTTGAATAATTATCAAACGACCTTAGAAATTTGAAATTCCTTTACCAATAAACTCATTGGAATTTTTTAGCTTTAGGCTATGGTATTTTTAGGTCCTTTCGAGCATATCTTATAGTTGTCCTAGCACAGATTCATTTAATATTACTATTCACTAGTTCTTAGTTCGAAATAATTTATTGGTTCTACTAAAATTTTTAATTAATTCATTTTCCCTATTTTTTGGCCTACTAAAGTTTTATAACTAGTACACACCTTTTTTTAACTATTGTAGTGGGCTTTGACTCCTTGGGAGTCTTTGTTCATGCCTTGGAGGTACTACTCATGAAATTTTAATTTTTGGGCATTATAATCCATCCCCTTTTTAAGAAATTTCATCCTTAAAAGTTACTTGATGGAAACAAGTGCGAGTATTAAGCCCCAAGAGGACTAAAATCCCTATCAGCTGCTAATTCCCTAGTTAATCGATCAACCCATTTAGTGGGTGTCTAACTAATGGGCTAAATCATATTTATTAATTATCTCACACAATTGTGGGTCATTTTCCATTATTGTGTCACTATTCACATGTTCAATTATAAGCATTGGTGCACTTACACACCTTTCCCGATTGTGGGTCATTTTTAAAAAAGGACTATACATTTGGTCATTCTCAATGACTCATTTCTCATAACTTGTCACGTTATATCCACTATACAATGCTATTATTATCAATATTGCTTATCATTATTTTCACTTGCATTATTGCACCCAATTTAAGCATTCCTTTTCACTCATAATATACCATTTTGCTCAAATTATTAATGGTCATTTCCATATACAAATTCACATAACATAACAAGTCACACTTTAATCGTAAGATACCATATTTACTACACATAATTTCTTTCATCAAATTCATTTTGTCGCCATATTTCACACCTCATTTCCAAGCCAATTACCTTATCAATATGTCTCACACACGTGCACACATTACAGCATCACCATGCATACCATTCAACAATCTCAAGAGCCCACACCTACACTTTTTTTCTTCTATGCAATTTATGCACATAATGTTCATTCCATTAGGCTAATATAACCACATAATTAATTCACATTAAACATACATGCACATATACAACTCACACACACACTCACATGCTTGTATACATAAACATCATGACATGCATGAATTACATCAAATCTACACACCTACGGCGTGAAAAAACCCTTTTCCACCACTTTATGGTCTTGAAAGCCTTTCTTCCTCACTTATCCTTCCTTGCCCTAAACATACACAATTATACCTTAGAAAAGTTCTCAAAAATTCTAAATAACTCCAAATTGAGATCTATCAACATTTTTTCTTAGAATCATTAAGGCTATCTAAAACAAAAATAAAAATTGCAAAAAATCCGCTTACAACAAATTTTTCACTATTGACTCCATCCTCAAATCTCCCATTCGAAGCTATATTTCTCAATTATGTTGCTTGGAATGAGTTTTAAAGATTATGGAGATGTTGTTTCATATAAGTTTCATGAGATTTAGGTATCATTTAAATGAGGAATGTAGAAAAAATGATGGAGACATTAAAGGGAAATGGCATTGGCTATGGTGTGTGAGAGGTGGAGGTTAACGAAGCTCTTTACACATGTGACACCTTCACATGTGTAGGGGTATTTATATTAGTGGATGGAGTGGTTAGATCATGACACATGGCAATCTAACAGCTGAAATAAATTCAATTTCTCTTTAAACTTTAAAACTTCAAATTAGTTTTCTAAACCTCTAAAAATAATCATTTGAGTGCAAAAATCCTCGATCATGCCCATTAAGGGCAATGTAGAATCTAAAGTCAAGATTCCAATGACAACTAAGGTTACTATTCACTCACATAAATAAAAATTTTTGAATAATTATCAAACGACCTTAGAAATTTGAAATTCCTGCACTAATGAACTTATTGGAATTTTTTAGATTTAGGCTATGGTATTTTTAGGTCCGTCTGATCATATCCTACAGCTGTCCTAGCACAAACTCATTTAATGTTACTATTCACTAGTTCTTAGTCCGAAATAATTTATTAGTTCTGCTAAAATTTTTAATTAATTCATTTTCCCTATTTTTTGGCCTGCTAAAGTTTTATGACTAGTACACACCTTTTTTAACTATCATAGTGGGCTTTGGCTCCTTGGGAGTCCTTGTTCATGCCTCGGAGGTACTACTCATGAAACTTTAATTTTTGGGCATTATAATCCATCCCTTTTTAAGAAATTTCATGCTTAAAAGTTACCTGATGAAAACAAGTGCGAGTATTAAGCCTTTATTTGCTCCTCACTTTCCCATATGGTCTCTTTTATCTTGTGATTCTTTTATAGCATTTTCACCAATAGAATGGATTTATTCCTCATCTACTTTATCTCTCTAGCCAAGATCTATATTTGTTCTTCTTCATAAGGTAAATCTAGATGTACTTGAATATCATCTATAGGTATCACATGAGATTGATCGAATTTATATCGCCTTAGCATCGTAACATGAAATAAATCATGAATTCACTGCAATTCAAGTGGTAAGGCTAGCCTATATGCTAATGGTCCCACACATTCTATAATCTTATATGGACTAATGAATTTGGGACTAAGTTTCCCTTTTTTGCCAAACTTGAGCATCTTCCTCCATGGTGATACCTTTAAGAATACTTTTTCATCGATTTCATAACATCTCTCTATTTCAAATCAGCATATGACTTTTGCAATTTGTTGCAGCCTTTAATCTATCCTTATAATCCTGACTTTCTTTTCTGCATCTCTGACAAAGTTAGGTCCTATAATCTTACTTTCACCTACTTCACTCCAGCAAAGAGGAGTCCTACAGCTTCTGCCATATAGTGCTTCATATGGTGCCATGCCTAAACTAGCCTGATGGCAGTTTTTGTATGAAAATTTAGCTAAAGATAAGTATTGATCCCTAGTTCCTTTAAATTCAATGGCACAACTATGTAACATGTCTTCTAATACTTGTATAACCTATTCCTACTAGTTGTTCATTACTCTTCTGTACTTCCTTCACTTGTTGGTTGAAGTTAGGTTAGACTTACAACTCAGCTAAGATTCCATCATTCTCTATGTACTCCATTGTGGCATTCATGGATTTCAAAGTAGTAATAAACTTTCAACTCAAAGCATCTACAACAACATTTGCCTTGCTAGGATGGTGGTCGATTAAACAATCATAATCTTTTGTTAATTCCATTAAGCGTTGCTACCTTAAGTTCAACTCTTTTTGTATGGGGAGATATTTCAAACTTTTATAAGCAATATAAATATAACACCTCTCACCACATAAGTAATGTCTCAATACCTATAGTGCATAACTATAGTGACCCGTGCCTCTTATTTACAAACAGCATAGGTGCTCCCCACAGTGAGGTACTTGGCCTAATAAAGCTATTATCTAATAGTTCTTACAACTAAATTTTTAGCTCCTTCATTTCCACTAGTGTCATTTTATATGGTGTAATAGACATAGGGGTGGTACCCAGATACACTTCAATCTCAAAGTCTAACTCTCTATATAAAGGTAAGCTAGGTAATTCCTCTGGAAACACATTAGGAATTTTGACACTATAGGTATCTTGTTAACGCCGGGTGATGTGTTACTAGTGTTAATCACATGAGCAAGACAGGCTTCACACCCCTTCTAGATAAGTCACCATACTATTATAACTTAAATGATATTAGGTAAGGAATTTATTTCACCCACTATAGTCACTTCCTATCCCTTGATTGTCTTGAGGTTTAACCTCTTCTACTCATAGTCAATGACTGCTTGATGTTATAGCAGCCAATCCATACCCGAAATGACATCAAACACATGGAAAGGGAGTTTAATGAGATCAATATGGAATACTTGTTCTTAGATCACTAGAGGACAATTTCTGTATACTCTGTTCACTATCACACTCTATCTAATCGGATTGTTAACTTTAATATCTTTATTTATAGGCTCAGGTTCTAACCCTTTATCTCATACTTGTGTTGTGCAGATGTAAGAATGAGTCGATCCTAGGTCTATCAATGCCAAATAGGAATATTAGATAAAGAGAAAATACCATCTATCATATCAAGAGCCTTTGCCTCCTCACAAGCTCAAATGTCATACTATTGTGCTATTTGTCATGCCTCTGATCTAGTTCTCTAATTGTTGCTTGACTGATGATTTCTACTCTACCTCTACCCTCTATTAGGTGCAAGTGTAGAAGCCTATGTTTAAACAGCTTTAGCCTGACTCTATGCATAATCCCTCTTCTCTATAGGTAAAATATTCACCTCTCTTAGTCCTCTAACTTTGCCTTTAGTGTCTTTTATTTCAGGTGCCACATGTTGAGATTGCACTCTTAGCTATAGATACTAGAGCACTAAAGGCCTATTATGGAAGTCAAGGCTTGGATTGAGAAGCCTAACTTGACCTTTATATCTGGCTTTGGCTTTATGACTACTGAGGAACTTAGGATTCTCTCTACTTTTTGCCTATCTTAAGTGTAAAACTAGTCTGCCTAACTGTAAATGGCCTCCTTTTTTTAGAACAAATCTCTCTTCTGTTGTACCATCTCATCCATAGCATAGGTTGCTGACATTAAGAGAGTGAACTCTCTAATATGTGTTGTGGCAATCTGTATCCATAGCTTTACATTGAGGACTTTCTCGAACCTCTTACACCTCTCATCTTATGTGGGTATAAATTCTTTAGCATATCTATTCAAACGTGAAATGTCTTTCTCATATTCTAATACAAAACTCTTTCCCTATTTTAAGTCCATAAACTCCTGCCTCTACTTGTCCTTATAAAATTCAAGTATGTATCTTTTTCGAAACTCTTTAAGAAAATATTCCTAAGTTACATTAATTGCGACCTTTCTTCTCTTTATAGTGTACCACTAAAGAAAGGCTCCTCCTAGAAGAGTGATGTAGCACACTTCAAACTCTCTTCATCTATACATTTAAGCTGCTCCAATATTCTAACTATTTGTTCTAGCCAATGCTCTGCCCTTGGAGCATCCTTCTCATTGGATGCCAAAAAGTCTAGAGCCCCTATCTTCTTTACTCTTTTTAAGTAAGTCTTCTGCAAGGTAGCTGGGGGTGGTGGAGGTGGCATTGGAGCTAATAGTGGAGCTATAGTAGTGGAGGTATGCCTCATAAAGTCTACTATCTACAATAGGAGTGATAGTGAAGCCTGCCCTTATGCCTAGGCCTATGGCTATGGTTGAGCCTATGCCTATTGTGTAGCATCACTGGGCATTGGTGTCACTGTGCTCACCTCTGCTCCATGAATAGTAGTAGAAGCATAACTAGCCACCTCCTCTCCTTTTTTTACTCGGGTCTGCTTAATCATCGTGTATCAATACAAAAGAATAAACTATCAGCCTCATGCAGTGTAATTTTATTAGGTATACATAACCCTAGAAAATTGGCACTCACGTATAATATGCCTAGGAATGCCTAAACCCATTCTGCTACCACCAAATGTAATAGCCCCTACCCATTCCCCAAAAGAACTAGGTAAAGGATGCTACTTCCCATAAGTCACCTATCTTGATCCTACCCTAACCCTTACTTGTTTAATACTTGTACCAATTTTCCATTTGTTAACATATTTAGGTTATATACTTATCTATATCCTATTACGTTCTTATATTGGCTATAACAATTCATTAAAGACATTTAACTAGAATGAAATAAGATTCATGAAAAATCGAGTAGTATAACAGCTACTGGGGTGAAAATACAAAATTTAAACCTATTAAAAACACTTATAATCTCGTTATCACCTCATTCTCCAAATGTTTTTGTCCTTTCTAGTCCTCTAATCAATGTCTCAGCATAACAAAGTCACAAACACATGAGGTCTCAGACCCACAACATTTAAAACAATATAATTAATAGATATGTGTATATCTAGACATTCAGTCACATATATTACTGCATATAGATCATCGGTTCTCACATGGTCAAAATATATATGTCATATTTACATCACTCAAGCCCAACACTATAATACATAAGTGCTAACTCCATAAATGATCAGAAATAACAAAAATCATAGCATGAAAAGCTATTAATACGCTGAGTATAAACTCAGTAATGGACTTAATGTAATAAGTGGATGTCATCCATACATTCATGGAATAGTCATGATATGAGACCATAATATAGACACATAGTGTTAATTATATAAAATATTGTAAAATCCTTCATTGGTCATATTATTTACTTATCAGTATGCTATAATTTAATTGATTTTCCAAATTACATCAGCTTATGATTAATTATAGTAAGTGTCATGAATTTATTACTTTAACTATTGTCATGTTCGTTTATGTCATTTTTATATTTAGGCCCATACTAGTGAGACTTTACTTTTAGACACTAGATAGTAGGATCTAGACTATGTAGTTAACAACATTTTATACCTAGGTAGCTGCACCTCCCCTATTCAATAATAGGGATAAGTTTATATGAACATTTAAAAACTAAACTAGAAGATGGCAGGGATCAATCACATAGATCTCCCAACATTTGTCGGGGATTGCAGGGTTTAGCCTTGTGAGACCTCCCAATATCCCAAGTCAGCATGTCCATCACATCTTAGGTAAATATCAAGGATCAGCCCTATGGGACATCCTAATATCCACTAATAAATTAAATGGGTAGTAGGAATCAACCCATGTGGACTTCACATTACCTGAATGTGCATAGGTCAATATCAAAATCTCAATGGCAGCATCCATCATCATAATCACATAGGCAATGGCCCTAGGAGGATAAAAACCCCTAGCATCTACAAATTCCATAATTGACCAGTGAACCCATCTAAAGGTTGTATAATAAATGGGCCAAATCATATTTATTAATTATCTCACACTATTTTAGGTCTTTTTCCCTTATTCCATCACTATTCACATGCCTCAATTATAAGCATTGGTACACTTATGCACCTTTCCTAGTTATTAATCATATTCTGAAAAGCATTATTCATTTGGTCATTCTCAATGTCTCACTTCTCATAACATGTCACATTATGTCCACCATACATTGCTATTATTATCAACATTATTTATCATTATTTACACTTACATTATTACACCTAATTCAAGCATTCCTTTTCACTCATAATATACTATTTTTGTCACACTATAAATGGTCATTTCCATATACAAATTCATGTAACATAATAAGTCACTTTTTATATCATAGTGTACCATATTTACTACACCTAATTTCTTTCATCAAATTCATATTGTCACCATATTTCACACCTCAGTTTAAGCCAATTAGCTTGTCATATATCTTGCAAACATATACACATTACACCATCAACATGCATACCATTCAACTATTTTAAGAGCACACACCTACACTTATTTTTCTTTAATGCAATTCATACACATAATGTTCATTCCCTTAGGCTAATATAACCACATAAAGAATTCACAATAAACACACATGCACATATATAAACTACCATTTCCATACACACTCACATTCTCACATGCATAAACACACATCATGACATGTATAAATTACATCAAATCCACATACCAAGGGTATGAAAACACCCTTTTTCCATCACTCTATGGCCTTAAATGCCTTCCTTCCTCACTTATCCTTCCTTGCCCTAAACATACACAATTGCACCTTAGCAAAATTCTCAAAAATTCTAAATAACTCCAAATTGAAATCTATCAACATTTTTTTCTTAGAATTATTAGGGCTATCTAAAACAAAAATAAAAATTGCAAAAAATCCACTTGCACCAAAATGTTCACTATTGACTCCATCCCTAAATCTCCCATTTGAAGTAATATTTCTCAATTATATTAGTTAGAATTAGTTCTAACAATTGTGGAGGTGTTGTTTCTTATAAGTTTTATGAGATTTGGGTGTGACTTAAGGGAGGAATGAAGAAAAAATGGTGGAGACACTGAGGGGAAATAGTGTCACCTATGGTGTGTGGGAGGTGCAAGTTAAGGAAGCTCTTTATGCATATGAGACCTTAACATGTGTAAGGGTATTTATAAAAGTGGGGTGGAGTGGTTAGATCATGACACATAGCAATCTAATGACTCAAATTAATTTAATTTCTCTTTAAACTTTGAAAATTCAAATTAATTTTTCTTGGCCTCTAAAAATAATCATTTTAGTGCCAAAAATCCCCGATAATTCCCATTAAGTGCCTCATAAAACCTTAGGTCAAGATTCCAATGACAACTATGGTTACTATTCACTTGCATAAATGAAAAATTATGAATAATTATCAAATGACCTCAGAAAATTAAAATTCCTTCAGTAATGAACTTATTGGAATTTTTGAGCTTAAGGGTATAGTATTTTTAGGTCTGTTCGAGCACATCTCGAATCTGTCTTAGCATAAACTCATTTAAGTTTAGTATTCATTAGTTCTTGGTCCTTATTTTTCTAGCCTATGAAAGTTTTATGACTAGTATGCACCCTTTCTAAATATCATATAGGCCTCAACTCCTTAGGACTCTCTGTTCATGCCTCAAAGGTACTATTCATGAAACTCTAATTTACAAACATTATAGGTCCAATGATCTTTGAGGCCCTAGAATGCTTCCTCTTTGATGTACCATCACCAGTACCTCAATTCCCAAGCTTAGATTGATATGAATAATCTTGCACATATAAACACATTGTTAGTTATTTATTTTATTTATTGTGAGATTAATGCTTACCTATTTCTTTTTTAAATTGATTTAGCATGGTAGGTCTTGAGGAGATGTATAATTTCTTTTATTCCATCTGTGAACTATCTTCTCAGAGGATTTTACTAATTACCTCAAAGGCCTATTCTTAGTTCCTAGGAGAAAGGGTGATGAGCTAGCATATAGGCTCTAATGCATGCTATGTTCCTCAAGGCCCTTATGATTCCATATTGTTCGAGAGGTATATATATGATTTGGAGTTCATGAAAGGCATAACTATAGGGATGCTTAGGGACACATTGGTAAAGAATGAAGGATAAGATTATTATTCTTGGCTATCCAGTCATTTGCTTCCTCGGGTGTTATACACTTTAAGTCCCACTCCTCAGTTATACTTTGTATTCTTATTTGATCCTTCTGAGTATAGTTCCTGACTTTATCTTGTCATGTAGCCTATTGCTCCTGCTTTTAAGGCTAGGCTTTCTTCTTTTAGGAAAAGAGAAAAGATAGCTCCTAATTCCAAAGAGCTTCAAATTTTACCTCCTTTTGTGCATACTCCTTAAGATAAGGCTTCAACTCTAGCTACTGGTCCTTCATCGATGCCTAGTAAGGTTGTTGGCAACTTTACCAATATGCTTAAGCTGAGCTACATGTTATATGGCATTGATAGGGAATTGACCTTCATGCGCCTTAAGATCTAAGACAACTAATTAGTGCTTTTTAAGACTAGAAAATACCATATTGGTATAACTTTTATAACATTATTTAGGTTGCTAATTTGCTCATGCTTGACATTTCTTTAGGTTTTCTAGATTAGGAGGGCTTTAGATGAGATGGCTACCTATGTGCTAGAGGCTTTCAAGCAAGCGATGGTGGATAAGGCTCACATCTTTGCTATAGGCCTTTTCCTATAATTATTAGTTAAGTATGCATGTGTGCATGGTATACGTGAAAATGAGATGCATTGATTCCCTATTCTTTTTATAGAATGACTAGACCTAAAGGGTTGCTGTGCTTTGTGATGTTCAAAGAAAGCTAAGGTCATTGAAGATTTACAAGAAATTGGTGCTTTGTTAGAATGATGGGGACATAAAGAGTGAGAAAGAAGAATGAAGAGGATTGTAGCCTTATTCTTTTGTTAATTGGCCCATAGTTTTTGTATATACATATGTTCAAAACATTTGATACAATACATACATATTCTTGTTTAAATATATTTATAGTTTTTCATATAAAACAAAACTTTTTTTCAATAGAACAAACTATTTTTTATCGGTGAACAAAAAAACACTTTGATCTTATACATATGACATCCCTCATGATGTGGAGTTCCTGAGATAAGGGAATGATCAAAACTTATGCTAGAAAATCCATCTAATTAGAGAGCTAAAGCTTACTAACATTCTTTAACATTTCATGATTGAGATACAGGGCACACGCCCAAGAGCATTATATTTTCAATGGTACCTCTCAAGGAATCTATTTTAGCATGCATAGCCATATTAAAGACCTTTCTTCAAATGAACATCTCATTAATGGTGCAATGTTATTATAATTAATATTGTGATAGGAGATTGCCCTCCAATGGCCATGGTAGGTCATGGTATCTTACAGTACGGCAAGATGTCTATAATTCACATAATATTCATCAAAATATATGTCAACCCTCAATTTATCTAGCAAGGACCAATGTATTGCTTTAATACAAAGAACCTTAATAACTTTAATCAATTTATTGCTAACTATTCCTAAATGTTCTCAAGCTTGCTTGCTTTATTAGGAAACTCTTTTTTGGCATTTCAGAATAACCTTTCAAAAAGCATAGTCCATGTAGACCCCTTTTTCTTTTGACACTATGGTCTATGAGAACTCGATCTTGTAAATGGCACACATCTATTTGATGAAGGTCTATACAAAAATAATTAAGATTGCTTAGAAATGGCCCATGCAAACTTTGATGTCAGTTTTGTTTGCATTGAGGTCTTTCTAGATGTCTTCACATTTTTTATGATTCCTTATCCTTACAGTGTTAGGAATTGCATTATTTAGGTGCCGATAAATACTTACCCTTTTAAAGCTAGTCATGCTACTTTCACAATGTCTCTCTCTTTTTTTCACTAATTGTCCATAATTTTGAATTCTAAAGCCACGTAGCATTTTTCGATTCTTGAGGAAGCTGAAGATAGACCAAAATTTTCTTCATGCCATTCTTTACTACCAAGATCCCATTTTTCATGTTTTTGTCATTAGTTATCAATAGATTTCTCCCACACTTAAAGAGTTTGTTACCATCATGAACTTTAACATTTCTTTAGATGTTCCGTTTATTGTTCTCTCTTTTGATGATCATTACCCCGTGGAAATTATGCTAGCCTTGAGGGCTTCACCATTAGTAGCTTAAAAGACTATTCTAGGTGTAAGCTTGATTTGTTTACAAACAGTCCTTAATTTTGCTAATCAACTCTTGCTTGGTTCTATAAGGCGAATGAAATGGGTTGTGTTATGCATGCTTGGTAAAGGGCTAATGGTCACCCATAATGATTGGCATTATGATTATAAAGTTCTTCAAATTGTGGTCAAAGTCTATTATGGGAACAATCCTTTTACTGCCATTGTTGCTGAGAGCACCCGAGGAATGGTTGCCTTAAAGAAAGGTGACATCAACTTTATGGTTGGATGTCCTTTTGCTTTTATAGGTTTGTTTTACATAGAGAGCCTGTATGGGTTTTCCCTTTAATTTTCCTAATTTTTCCCTAGCACGCTTACGAAGGGTTTTCATAATAATTGGTTTACCTAACTTTTACTTAGGTGGTCCTTTTTAGATTTTCCAACCTAATGAAATTTTTTTTGGATATGGTTATAGGAGAAGTTGGAGTTGGTTACTATGCCTCCTAAAAAGGTTTGGATCAGATATGGCTGGAATCATCATTATGAAAGAATGCTTAAGAAAAAGTTTGACATAATGGAAATGTGGATTGCATGGCTTAGTGGGATCACTGAGATTCATTAGATGTATCCTCGGTGGTGGATTTCTCACTTTTCTCTATCATGCCATTTGTGTTGTGTCTTATTAATTAGATTAGGGCATGCTACATTCTATGTTCCTTAACTACTTTAGAGGTAGTTTGGCTTAAAGTAATGAGTCCCTTCAAAACCTTTAGGTTTCTAAGTTGGCTAGTTGACTAGGCATTTATAGTGCTTATTTTCAAACTTATGGAAATGTCATTCTAGGTTAAAGAATGTGCTTGATCATAAAGCTAGTGATACAAGTATAAATGATTAAGACAAAGATTTTATCATTAGTATATCAAGAGATAACATGACACTTGTACTGAAGAGGAGGAATAAGGATACACCTTCTACATCTAGAAAGAAGACTTGTATCTAGACCTTTAAAGTTCTATTATTTGTATAATGTTTCTCACTTGATGGAAGTTTGTATACTTGTGATCATAATTAAGCATTTCTAACATCAATTACGTTTAAGACTAACATAATTAATCTTGGTAAATATATTAGTTTCCTTTTGATAATACTGCATTTATCAATTAGCCTTTGTAGGTTTTCTTAATTGAATATTTTCTTTATGTTCCCTTGACTTTTTTATGATGCGCTTATTTTTAGGTTTTCACCTTCTCTGGGTGTCCCATTTTTTGCCAAAGCTACACTTTTTTGTGGTTTTTAACTTAGTATACTCATTTTTTTTTAAATTATAGCAGAAGTACTTTTTTAATTTGTCCTTGTTTATGGGTTCTAAAACACATTGCCCAGTAAAAATGAGATTTTGACACCTCTATGCCTAAGTACTTTCTTTACCATGTATAGACCTTCCTAATTGGGCTTAAAATTCCTCTAGTTTTTGTTAATTAAGGCTTGGTTTATTTAAAGACAAGATTACCATCTCGAATAAAGCTTGGTTTGACTTTCTTATTATAAGCCTGGGAAATATTCTTTTGATGCATCTACATGTGGTAAAGAGCTTTCATCTACCTTTCATCAATTAACACCATTTGTTCATACATATCCCTTACTTATTCAACATTTAGCACTTTTACTTCCAAAACTACCTTGAGTAAAGGGACTTATACTTTTATTTACAATATAACTTCTGTTCCCTATTTTAATGAGTAAGGCATAGCATTCGTTGAAGTTCTTATAGTCATCCTGTAACCCCAAAGTTCAAAAGGTAACATTTTTGTTCAATCCTTGCAATTCATTCTCATTTTCTACAAAATTTCTCAAAATTCTAATTGGCTACTTCCATTGCACCAGGCCTATAAGGAGAAGATTTGTGGTGTTCAATCCCATACTTCTGTAGGAGCTATTTGGTTTTGCCTTGAAATTGTACTCCATTGTCTAAAATTAATTGATATGGTTATCCATACCTATGGATGATGTTTCTTTTAATACATTTAGCCCTATGTCTTGCCCCTAATTTATTAAAAGATTTAGCTTTTACCCACTTTGAAAAGTAGTCAATTGCCACCATTATGTATTTGTGACCCTTTAGTATAAATGGCCTTATTTCTCTTATTATGTCAATTCCCCATACAAAAAAAATGGCCATGAAGAAGACAAGCTGGTTAACTCAGTTGGTGCTAAGTGGCTTAAATTGGCATAGATTTTGCACTTCTGGCATTTTTTTGACAAAGTTACAGTAATCTATTTCAATGGTAAGCCAGTAGTACCCCTATCTCATGATCTTTTTTACGAGGTTTCTCACATTCATATATAAATGACACATACCTTGATGTACTTCTACTAGTATCTTCTAGGCTTCTGCTTCATCCACACATCTGAGTTGGACACCATTATAGTGCCTTTTGTATAACAATTCCTTAAAAAGAAATAAATTGAGTAGATAATTTTTGCAGTTCTTTTTTCTCCTTTTTAGTTGCATTTTCTAGATATCCATAATCTCAAAGTATGTTTGAATATCATGGAACCAAGGTCATTCATTATTCATTCCTATTTTTGTTTTGCTAACTATGCCTATGTACATCAGATACTGTAGCTTAGTAAAGTACATTGGTTTAAGCATGTCCTTTTTAGTGAGATTAGTTACTAACATTAAAATGGCTAAGGCATTAGCTATCTAATTCTACTCTATTGGACATAATGGAAAATGCATCTATCAAACACTTTAGGCAAGTTTGTGATTATTCTAACATATCCACCAAGATTCTCATTTTTTACTTCCCAGTTACCTTTCATCTGCTATATTACTAACATGGAATCCCTATATACATTAACTTTCTTTTACCCTAATAGGAACATAGTTTTAATGCCATGGATGCATGCTTCATACTCAGCAACATTATTTGTGGCTAGAAAGTCTAACTTCCTTAGAAAAAAAAACATTTATTCATTTTGTAGATTGATAATTAATACATTAGCACCTACTCTTTTTTAGTACATTGCCCCATCAAAGTACATTTTTCATCCCTCTTAGGATATTGCTCTAAAGTGTTCATTTAGAAATTCAAACTCCTTTTCTTTGGCCTTAATTTGTTGTTGTGCTAGCAAATTGGTTACTGTTCACCCCTTGATGGTCTTCTTAGTTGTATAAGAAATATTAAACTCTTTTAATAATAGAATCTATCTGCCCATTTTGCCTATTAATGATGGTGTGATATGTAGACACCTTAAAGGGTTATGTCTAGCTACTACCTTTACTTTATATGACAAAAAGTAATGGTAGAGCTCTTTTGGAAACCCAAATTACCCCTAAACATATTTTCTCCACTTCTACATACTTCTGCTTATATGGGAGTAGCTTCTTACTCAAGTAGTAAACTACATATTCTACCCTAAACTCATATGTTTGTGTAATGAGTTCCCTTATAGATGTTTCTTCTACTTGTAATTACAAAATTAAGGCATTTCCTAGTTTGGGTAGTTTTAGAACTGGAGGTTTGGTTAGGTTTTGTTTGGTAGCCTCAAATGCTTTTTGACATTAATTATTCCATTCACATGATTGGTCTTTCCATAACAACTTGAATATGGGTTCACATACGGATGTTAGTTTTGCTATAAATTTGCTAATATACTATAGCTTTCCCAAGAATCTCCTCACTTCTTTTTATGTTTGAGTAGGCATTTCCACAATCATCTTTACCTTAGCAAGATCTACCTTAATATTGCTCTTGCTGACTATAAATCCTAATAACTTCCTCGATATGACTCTGAAGACGCATTTCTTAGGGTTAAGTCTCATGTTTAACTGATCTAACCATTGGAAGAATTTTTCTAATGCCTCTAAATGTCCTTCTCTTTTTGTTGATTTAACTATCATGTCATCTGTAAAAGACTTTTACCTCCTTATGTATCATGTCATGAAAGAGTTTTATGGCCATTCTTTGGTACATTGCTCCTGTGTTCTTCAATCCAAAGGGCATTACCTTATAGCAATAGATCCCTTATTTTGTTATGAAGACCATTTTACACTTTTTTATCACTTTTTTGAGGATTTGGTTATACCTTGAGAATCTATCAATAAAAAAGTACATAGCTGCCATGGCTACACTATCCACTAACACATCAATGTAAGACAAAGGGAAATCATCTTTGGGGTATGCTTTATTTAGGTCACAATAATCAATACACATTCTAACCCTTCCATCTTTCTTTGGTAGGGGGATAATGTTATCAAACTAAGTAGGGAAGACTAACTCCTCAATGAACTTAGGCTCTAGAAATTTAATGATCTTTTCTTTGACTTTTATAGCCCACTTTGGTCTAATTATTCTTAGCTTTTAGTAGACTGAGGTGATGTGATCATAGGTTGGAATCACATGTTTAGCCACTTCTCGGTCGATGCTAGGCATGTCTTCATAATTTTAAGCAAAGATTTTTTCATATTTTTTCAATGATCTCTCAAAAATTTCCTTTTCTTTAGCAGTAGGATCATAGGCAATTAATATATTTTTAGGATATTCATTTGTAGCAAGATTAAATGGGGTAGTTTTAATACAGTTAATGTCAAAGATGCTCATGTAATTATTATTAGAATACTTGCTGCCATCAAGAAAAACATCATATAAATAAGCAAACTCTTTGTTCACTTTAATAGAAAGACAATTGTTCACCACAAATAGGTCAGATAAATACAATTCATCAATAAATAATTCACTATCTAAATCAGGCACATCTTTAGTTGGGTAGATTTTTTGAATGGTTGTGACAGTTGGAAAGATCTCTTTATCCCTTTGAACTTGTTTTAGATTGCCCGATTCCTAATAAATGACATCTATAAAGATTTCAAACCCAAACTTATAGTAACCCATTACCACTATTAGTTCTGGAGATAATTCTTTTTCTGCTTAAGGTTACCTTTAAATCTTGGGTCATATCCTAACCCTTTAGTGTCTTCCTATCTTTTGATCTCTAACGGTTCTATTTTTCCTTAAAGGTTTTTGCTTAAACCAACTCCTTAGATGAAGTTTATTTTATTCATTATTTTGGATACTATGGTGTCCATGTAATCCTCATATATTCTAGTAACATGAAATCAATTAAATGGCTAGTTCACAATGGCAAGCATAGATACTATAGGGTCAGTTTCAACACTGATTATTATTTGTTACCTTTATAAGGGACTTTGGTCATTTAAAGAAGAGTAGAAAAGACTCTTCCCAGTTTGTGGAACTAAGGCCTTCCATGTAAAATTGAGAATGTGGCTAGAATGTTAATGAATGTGAACTTGACTTAATTAATAATGGCCTTGCTTAGACTTTAATAGTGAAAAATCCTTTAGCATGTCTTCTTGTATCATCATAGGCTTTAATAGGGATGTTGGATGGTACTAAATCTTCCTTTTTGATACCTAAGCCTACTAAGATCTTAACTAGGCATACACATAATGATGGCATACCCTATCATTTTCCTATTCAACTCAGCCATAATGAAGAGGGGCTAGTTATGTTTTTCTCCCTTCAAAGGTAGGTCTTTATCTAAAAAGGTAATAACTCCAATCTTTCTAGTCTTTATGACTTGGAATAATTCTTGAAGGGTAGTAGTAATAGATACCGAAAATTGCCTAAGGGCTTTAATAACTTTTTACTTATGAGCTTGAGAGGACTTTAATAAATCCTAAATGCTGATGTGGGCTTATGTTTTCTTTAGTTTTTTTAGCACCTTAATATTTTAATCTTCTTTAATTTTATTTTCTTTTTCAGGGAAGATCTAACAATTATTATGAACTTTTTCCATCATTTCTCCTTTAACCCTAACCTACTCTCTCTTACCTTCCTCAAGATCCTTATCAGAAGATCCATCCTAAAAGTTCTTAGGCTTTCTAAGCTCACTTTCACTCTCACTATCTTAGAAGCCAGTTACAAAAATGGCCTCGCTTACTTTCACCCCTTCACTTATCTCATGGTCAGATTTGTAGATATCTTTCAACATATATTCTTTGGGTATACTAAAATTAACAAGACATATCGTTTGATGCCTAGGTAGTGGGTTTTATTTGGATTCTATGTTAGGTATCTACTTGGAGTCTATGAGATTTTATATTGCAATTTTTAGGACCTTGTAGTTGTCTATTGTAACGCCCTGACTATTCCAGTGTTATATTTACATAATACCCGAGGCTCAAAAAGTGTGCCTGGAGTGACAGGTCACCTCCACAAGGTACAAAGCAGGGTGTATTGATCATGAAATTTTAAGGGGCTTAAAAATGATGATAAGAATGTAATTTAAT
>CANXYI010317441.1:0-12427 GCA_948208565.1 Hura crepitans | reverse complement strand
TATTTTGTATTTTTGTGACTGTCTATTTTTATTTATTTTCTATCTATCTTTTTTATTTTTGCTTTGCATCTAAAAATGTTATTTTTGTCGCTTGGGCTGATTTTATTTTTTTTCTTCTTGCATTATCTATCTACTAGTTAGATGTGATAATTTACTTGTGCAATATTTTGTATTTTTGTGACTGTCTATTTTTATTTATTTTCTGTTTGTCTTTTTTTTTTTTACTTCACATCTAAAAATGCTATTTTTGTTGTTTGGGTTGATTTTATTTTTCTTGTTGCATTATCCATCTACCAGTTAGATGTGATAATTTATTTATGCAATATTTTATATTTTTGCAATTGTTTATTTTTATTTAATTTCTGTCCATTTTTCTATTTTTCATTCGCATACTAATATATTATTTATGCTGTTGTGATGCGAGTTACTTGATTATTTGGATTGATTATTGTTATTATTGCTTATTATTTGTTATATTGTATTTTAGGCGTCCAAAAATATAATTTTTATTTTTATTCGGTTAGATTGTATTTTAGGTAATTGCCTTGTATTTTATTTTTATTGTCAAATTATTTCCCTATATATTCTGTGAATACTGTAATAATTAGGAAAATGATTTTTCACGTGATCGAAAAAATAACCGAAATATTTTTGTTTAATTAATTAGTGTTTTATTAATAAAATATGTTTTGATTTTTCTTAATAAAAGTCACAATAAAAATTATTTTCTAAAAATTGACATGTGAGAACTAAAGTTCTCAAATTCAATCCATCACCCGATTTTATGCATGATACTTCTAATATCAATCCCAAAATATTCCACGAAAGCCAAATTAGGTAGAAAAATGATTTTACACATTAAAAAGAAATAATAATCAAAATCATATTTTTACCCAATAAATTGATGTTTTACTAATAAAATAAATTCTAATTCCTTCTTAATAAAAGCTACAACAATAACATCTATTTTTTAGAATCGACATGTGAGAACCAAAGTTCTCAAACCATTCTTCCAAATAAAAGTCACCACAATAAATTTCATTTTTCCAAATTAGCATATGAGAACCAAAGTTCTCAAACCAATCACCTAATTTTAATAAAAATCATTACAATAAAATCCATTTTCCAAAATTGGCATTTGAGAACCAAAGTTCTCGAGACAATCAACTACTCGATTTCATGTATGATATTTCAATTCCGAACACTTATTTATTTTCCTATAAATATGTTTTGCAAATTCTCATACATGATTACATGATTTACTTTAATTGTAAAATGTCACTTGAGAAAAGGAATAATATTATAAATTCAAATTGAATTTTTGTATTAATTTGCGGTATAAATAAGAATAGGGTTTCGAACCACTTTGGTTTTGGCCCTACAAGGTATTTTGCAACTTTAGTTCGGTGGTGACTCCTACCTTGTGGTGCCCAACTCGCTCCTCTTAGGCTAATCAAATAGGTGTGGCCCTAGATTCCTCTAGCTTCTTGCTCATCTTTTATGACTTGCGGAGTGAGGCTTAGGTTGAGTCTTTGGCTGTTTCAATTTGATCAACCCAAGGAAAACATAAGGGATGTGAACACGAGGCATTACATTACTTCCCCTCTTAAAAGAAATTTCCTCCTCGAAGTTACCTGTATTAAACAAGTAGTATTACTGCTCCCTCATTTGAGCCTCACTTTCCTAAGTAGCTTCCTTGATGTTGTGATGCCTTTATAATACCTTTAATAAAGGCACTATTTTATTTCTCAGCTCTTTCATTTCCCTAGCTATAATCTCAACTAGCTTTTCCTTTTATGACAAATTTGTTTATATCTCAACTTTCTCTATTAGTAAAACATGTGTTGGATCTGACCTGTATCTCCTAAGCATAGACTCATGAAAAACATTATGTATTTACCATAGCTTAGAAGGCAAAGCTAGCTTATAGGCTGCTAGTTCCACACATTTAATTACCTCGTATGGACCAATAAACCATGAACTTAACTTGCCTTTCATGCCAAATCTTATGAACTTCTTCTATAAAGATACCTTGAGAAAAACTTTATCTCCTATTTCATGCTATATATCTCTTTAAACCAGTATGTAACTGCTGTCTAGTTTTTATACCTTTTAGTTTATCCCTAATAATTTTTACTTTTTCTTTTACATCTCAAATTTAATCTAGTCCCATTATCTTACTATTGATCAACTTTGTAACACTCCTTACTCGGTCCGATCACCAGTCAATCATCAAGCTTGACTAAAGAGTGTACACAAATTGAGATATTTGAACTTAATCATTTTTCTACTATTATAAAATATTCTTACTAAAAAGACTTCAATTGTGAAAATGTGGGTTTTCAAAAACTTTTTCAAATAGTGTCACAAATTCAAAAATTGAGAATCCTCATGCCAAAATTTTGACATCATAACAGCTATACCGGGCACTATCCCAAATTTTTGAATAGTAATCTATAGAATAAAAATACACTTTTATATCATTCACACACTTTTAAAACATCCATGTAATCCTCTTATCACTCTATAGCAAACAAACACAAGCTCAAGATATCTTATCCTCAGGAAGAGATATTGTATAACAACATATACTTTTAAATAGTTTATAAAGGTTTACAAACTTGATATCCAAAAAAACCATTTAAATGCAATTTAGGTCCATTCCCATACTTTTACAACATTGAGTGCAACTTATACATCACATATTACACTATATATAAAGATCTTTAGCAAAAGACTAGCCTTCTCTTGATAACATTGATGTCCTGAGGCTTGTATCTCAAAATGTCTTTTTACCTACGCATCATAAACAAGTGACGTTCTAAGCAAATACTTAGTGGTGTAATCAAAATAACTTGTGCTAACAATGTTATTAACATACCATTTATATACAATTCATGTTTGTGTAAAACAAGTCCATATCTTACATGATACTCATGCAAATTATAATATGTCAAAGTTATAAGCATAGAAACATCTATCATGTGAGAGTGAGATCATACCACACATGTATAGCAAGCATACAACTAAGCATCAAGCATTTATCACATACAAACCTACATCAATTCACATAGGCACCAAAACTACTATTTTGACTATTTTAACACACATTATGAGTAAATTTCCATATTTTACTTATTATTTTGAAGCCCATTTTGGATAATTCCCAACCTATGGATAACAGGATCAAGAAATATGTAATGGCTATCATTTTAGACATGATGACTGCCACCCCAGCATATAAAGGTTGTGTATTACCCATTTAGCTTGATATAGCTACACTTGTAAATAATTGTGTAGGGGCCACTATGGGACCTTATGGTGGCTACACCCGCATAGATCCAAAGATTATAAATTAAATTCACAAATAAGATATGTTGTGAACCCTTGGATCATAATCTAGACACTAAAGTGCCCTAGTAGTTGCTATATCCCCTAGCTAATCAGTGAACCTATCCACTTCAAGGTTATTGCCTCATATGGACCCAAAACCAATTAGTTTTAGTTTCAACATTATAAGTAAGCTTATGTAGCTTTTAACTTACTTATTTTTGCCATCAAATAACTAAAACCAATTAATTTCATTAAAAGCATTATTTTAGCGACCATGAACATTTTAACATACATTTATGCCATACTTATGCTACATGCATTTTTAAAACACCATTTTCCTCCCATATATGGTTATCACTAAGTAGTTACAATTTGCACATTCAATTGAGGTCATAAGTTCATTCAAGACACATTATAACTCGATACATATCAATTTACTCATAATATGGCATACTTAGTATTAAATAACTCTTATAAGTTTATCTCATGTTTAGAACCTATTTTGGTCCCAAACTCCATGTACATATGATTTTAAACATGTTTAGTCACAAGCATATTAATTTTGACAAGTAGTTAGACCAATTTCACATTTATGGCTCACACGCATAAGCATTCTTAAAAAGGCTCATTCAGCCATTAAGCATCCCACATCCTTTTTGCTTATTATCTTTTCTCATTACAAACACGACACTTATACAGATGGTTATTTGCTTGCTCAAACCACACAAAAATGACACAACATTGTCAATATGCAATATACATCAAGATTCTACTATATCCTTATTTGGTTAACATATAGCTAAATTATAACCAATTACACACATATAACACACAAACAAGGTTGGCATTCTGACTATTAGGCCACCTATAAATCAAGGCCTCAAAAAACATATCAACTTTATCCATCATTCAAAAACACATTAAATTTCTTTAAGTCATGACTTAAACTCAATGCCATGCAAAAATCCATCATTTTCCATAATAAGCATACATAACACCTCTATACATATATTAGGGATCATGACTTCCATATTCAATTCTAAACTTCCAAACATCTTAGCACATGCCATCCAAGTTGAGTAATATTATTTTCATGCTTAAATATGCTTAAGAGTCCCATTAAGCCTTTTAGGCTTTATTTCCTCTATATTATACACATTAAGGCAATTTAAGCAAATTTGTCACATTTATATATGGCAACTCATCCCATTTATCCAGCACATATTAAATGGTCACAACATTATACAACCATTATATACAATGCCAAGCATACTAGATATGCCTAAAAACATGAGTAAAGTCCATATGTACATAATACAAGTCATTTTCCATATTATGACTATATAGCCTATATAAGCATGTATTACTCATTCTTCATTATAATAGCATTCTCACACTTTCATTCATTCATACAAATGTGAAAAAACATGTTATGACATCATTAAATGCTTAGTTAAGATTAAATGTTACATTTTGCACTTTAAACCTCATTTTTCTCCATATTGTGCACATTAGAGCGCATCAAATACATTATGTACATTTGCCTATTTCTAATCAATTCTCATCACCTAAAACTACTTAATACACATTATTAAAGCAATATAATCTATTAAATGCTCCTCATCTATGACAATGCACATTTATGACCATTTATTACATAATAGGCATATTATGAAATTTGGTGTTTATAAGTGAAAAAAGCACATTCTATTGCAATAACACATATTGAAGAGGTCAAAATGGAACCTTGAGACCCATCTAAACCTTTGATTTTCCCTTGTCTCGATTTTGGTTAGAATTTCCTAACATAAAACTGAAAAACCTTTAAAAATTCATAATAAATCAACCCATATATCGAATAAAGATCTAAAACCATAGAAACAATCTTGTGCACTCATAAAACCTAAGAAAATATCAAAGGTAAAAAAAACTTACCCAAACCAATTTTGGTATCTATTCATAAGAGTTGAAAATTGAGGATTTTGGGTATTTTCCTTTGCAAATATCACTTTCAAGATGTATTTGAGAGTGTGAAGCACACATAATGTGTTTAATTGGGCAAGGAAAGGCTTAAATGGAGGAAGAAAAGAAGAAAAATAGGGAAGAATGAGAGAGAAAGCCATTGACTTTCTTAAAAAGAGAGTGAGGGAGAAGATGTTGGAAAAATGTTAACTTTTTCTTTAAATTTGACCCTATATATATTTTTCAATAATTAAATATTTTCAACATATTTTTCCCTCTTATTTCCCCAATTTCTCTTCCTCTTCTAAACCCAATAAATTGTCAATTTTATTTAACAAATTGACTTTCATTATGCCTCACACGCCTCTAAAAATTGGAACTCAAAAAATGAAGAAAATCGATTAAATTTATCACTTTTAATGTTACCTAATTTTTGAAAAATTACTTCCCAATATTTAAAAATTATAATTTTAAAGCCATTAAACTCATTAGAATTTTTAAGTATTAGGTCATATTAGTTTTGAAATTTTATAAGCAACTTTAAAAATAATTTATGGTTTAAATTAGCCTTGGTCACTATTTCCAAGACACAGGCGTAAAAACTTTTTTAGTATTTTTAATCACTCAAATGACTTCCAATTGATTTCAAACCTTGCCAAAAATTACTCTATGATTAATACTTTCATATGGTGGCTTTAGTGTATCCCCAGTCGTGGGAACACTATTCATCCCAAGAAAGTACTATTCATAAAATGTTAGAATTTTCGGGGCGTTACATTTCTTTCGCTTTAAATATAAATGTTATTCTCAACATTAAATTTTTACCTAGTTCAAATAGTTGCAGGTATTGTCCTTTCTTTTGGGCTTCTATTTCCTAGGTAACTTCTTTTATCCTGTGATGTCTCGAGAGAATCTTCACTAAGGGTATGATTTTATTCCTCAATTCCTTCACTGCTCTATCTTAAATCCTCACTAATTTGTTCTTTATAAGATAGGTTAAGATTAACCTCGATCTCTTCCATTGTTATCACATGTAAATGATCCTATCTATATCTTTTAAGCATGGAAATATGAAAAACATCATGAATCTATTGAAGTTCTAGAGGTATGGCTAATCTATAGGCCATTGGTCCCACACGTTTTATGAACTTGTATGGCCCAATAAACCTAGGACTAAACTTCCCTTTCTTCCTAAAATGCAGAACCTTCTTCCAAGATGAAACTATGAGAAATACCTATTCTCCCAATTCATATTCCACCTTTTTCCTCTTTAGATTTGCATATGACTTTTGTTTATCATAAGCTACCTTTAACCTCTCTTAGATGATTTTCACCTTATCTTCTGCATCTTGTATTAAATCTAGCCCTATGAGGTCAGTTTCACTAAGCTCATTCCAACACAAAGGTGTTTTGCACTTTTTTCCATATAAGGACTCATAACAAACTCACTTGATGACTATTATTATAAATAAATTCAGCTAACAATAAATATCAGTCTCAGCTTCCCTTGAACTCTAAGGCATAACCCTTCAACATATCCTCAAGAATCTGGATGACCCTCTTGGATTGTCTATCAGTCTATGGTTAGAATATTGTACTAAAGCTTAACCCAGTACCCAAGGCATTATAAAGTTTCTTCTAGAACCTCGATGTGAACCATGGATCTCGATTCAATATAATTGAAGACAGCATTTCATATAATCTAACGAACTCATCCACATAAAGCTCTGCTAGCTTCTAAAAGGACTAGTCCATTTTCACTAGTATAATATGAGTAATCTTAGTTAAATGATCCATAACCACCTAATCTGAAATTATGTATACTCCTAGACAAAGGTAACACAACCATAAAATCCATAATGACTTTATCCCATTTCCATTATAGAATTGCTATAGGATGAAGCAATTTAGAAGGAACCTGATGTTTTGCCTTTACCTGTTAACAAGTAAGGCACTCGATCATATACTCTAACACATCCCTTTTATGCCTAGCCAGCAATAAGGAAGGTTCAAATCCTCATACATTTTAGTGGTACCAAGATGCATAGCAAAAAAAGCATTGTGAGCTTTTTACAAAATCTATTTCTTTAAGTCTTCAACATCTAGCACACAAATTCTATCATAATAGTACAAATAGACATCTCTTTTAATCTCATACTCTGTTAACTTCCCCTTTTGGATAGCACTGATAACACTTATCAATTCGTGATTAACACACTAATAATTCATAACACATATCAATCTATGATCAACACACTAATAATACTTTACTTACTATAACAAACTAGGTTTAACTTGGATTTTAGTTAACAAGGCATTATCACTCAAAAGTTGTAATCTGACATTCATGGCTTTTATGGTTGACATGAATTTCCTACCAAGTGCATCTGCCATCATCTTAGCTTTTCCCAAATGATAATCAATCAGTCAATCATAATCCTTCATCAATTTCATCCATCGCTTTTACCTCAAGTTCAACTCTTTTTATATAAGAAGATACTTAAGACTCTTGTCATCAATATAGATATAGCACTTCTCTCCATAAAGATAAAATGTCTCTAGATTTTTAGAACAAACACAATGGCTATAAGCTCTAAATCATGAGTAAGGTAATTCTTCTCATGTTGCTTCAACTGTATTGATACATAGGCAATAACCTTGCCATCTTACATTAAAACACACCCTAACCTATTATGAGATGCATCATTATATATGGTAAAGTCTGTCTTCAAAACTAGTTGTATAAGAATCAAAGCCTCGATTAACATAGCCTTAAGTTTATCAAAGCTTTCTCAACACTTGCCATCCTAAACAAATTAGACATCCATCCTCAATAGCCATGTCATAGGGGCTACTGTTAATGAAAACCCCTTGACAAACCATCTGTAATACCCTACCAACCCTAGAAAACTCCTAATCTCTATGGTGTTCCTAGGTGGGTTCCACTCCATTAATGCTTTAATATTGTAAGGATCAACAAAAATACCATTAGCTGATGATATGTGTCCTAAGAAAGATACTGCACTCAACCAAAACTCACATTTACTAATCTTGGCATAGAGTTTTTCTTATTTTTGAATATGAAGAACCATCCTCAATTATTGTTCATGCTTTTCCTTGTTCTTTGAGTAGTCTAGAATATTATCTATAAAGACTACCACAAACTATTCAAGGTAAGGTCTAAAGACTATATTCATCAAGTCCATAAATGCTATAGGAGCATTAATAAGCCTAAATGTCATTACTAAGAACTCATAATGATCATACCTCTTCTTGAAAGTAGTTTTAGCCACATCTAACCCCTTCACTCTCAACTAATAATACCTAATTCTCAAATCTATCTTAGAGAACACTATAACCCCTCTAAAATGATTAAATAGATCATCTATCTATGGTAGAGGATACTTATTTTTATTGGTCACTTTATTCAACTATCGATAATCTACGCATAACTAAAGTGAACTATCTTTTTTCTTAATAAATAGAAATAATGCTCTCTATAGGGAAACACTCGGTCTGATGAAAGCCTTATTCAACATTTCTTGCAACTACACCTTAAACTCCTTTAACTCAGCTAGTGCCATTCAATATAGTGTTATAGATACTAGAGTAATGCCAAGTAGAATAACAATACAAAACTTAAGTTCTCTTTTTAGTGGTAAACTCAGTAATTCTTCTAGAAAGATGTCAAAAAACTCAAGTACCACTGGTATGCTACTAGCATCTAGCTCTTCTATTCTTATGTCATATACATGGGCAAGATATGCCTAACAACCCTTCCATATCATTTGCCTAGCTATGACTGTAGATATCACATCAGATAATAAGTTCATCCTCTCTCTATTAATTATGATTTTAAACTTATCATTAGCCTGGAGAGTTAACCTCTTATGCTTGCAATCCAAAATTGCTTGATATTTAGAGAAGCAGTCCATGCCTAATATCAACTCAAAATCATTAAATGGTAGTTCTATTAAGTCAACAATAAACTGATGGTCTTACACCCATAAAGGGAAATCCCTATATACTTGGTAAACTACCACATATTGGCCTATGGGGTTACCAACCATGATCTCTAAGTCAAGTGGTTCTAAAACTAACCCTCAGTCTCATGCTTGTGATGTGAAAACATATGAATATGTATACCTCATATCAATTAAAGCTAAAATAAGAGAGTTGAAGAGGAAATCAATATTAGCTATAATGTCTAGCTTATCAGCATCCTGTTGAGCTCTAATGGCATATTGTCGGGTAAGAGCTCTATGCTCATGTCTAGACTTTAATCTATCTCTCTAAACCCTCTCAGCTTTCTCTCCCCAACTTCCCTTCTAGCTTCTAATATGTGTAGGTATTGATCTCTATCCCATACTCTTTCCTTTAGGAAAATCATTACGAATGTGACCCAATTGTCCACAACAAAAACACACACTCAACTTGTTCATCCAACATTTTCCTTTGTGCCTCTTGAAATAAGTCTGACACTTAGGAACTTAACTGCCTTTAACTATTGTTGTCTAGCACTACCCTTACCACTATGTGTTATCTTTTGAGTCTGCCCTTTCTTCTGAGACTATCATGCATAAATAGACTAAAAACCCTTGTACTTGTTCCCTAGTTATAAAGCAATATTAGATGCTTTTTAAGCAATTGATCTCTTCATTTGGTAGAACTCTTTCTCTTTTTGCACTCTCTCAGTAAACCGACACACTGATACTAATTGGGAGATAACCCTGATCTTCATCGGCACCAACTAAGACATGATGTCAACATAGAGAACCTTCTTAAATCTCTTGCACTTATCTACCTTAATAGTGATGGTGTCCTTAGCATATCAACTAAGTATGGTAAACTCCTTCTTAAACTCCCCTATAGTCATCTGATCTTGTTTGAGATCCATAAACTATTAGCCCCTATTATCAAGATAGACTATAGTGATATACTTCTTATGAAACTTAGCCAAGAAGAACTCCCTTGTCACTAAATCTTTTGACATACACTATAACACCCCCTGCCCATTCTCGAATGAAACAGACAAAGCATACTACTTCCCGTAGGTCACCCCTTTTTAAATTAGCCTAGGGTTCATTCATTTAACACTTATGACATATTGAACATTCTATCCTATTTTAATTGACTAATGGTTATTACTATACAATCTATTAATATTGCCTACTTTATTATGATAAAATGCTAGTTTATGTCTATTTTCTATTTTATAAAAATTTGGGCAACATAACGGCTTCTCGAGTGAAAAACCAAAAATTTTTCCTGTATAAAAAGCACTTCTACAACATTACAGTCTCAATTCTCAACTCCTAGACCCTTTTGGTCCCCCAATACAATCATCAACACAATCGTAAAAGAATCACAGGGTCTTAGTCCAATAGTTATCCAATAACTAGATAGACATATCTTTTTATTATAAGTTTAAGTTTGCACAAAATACACAGGGAATTTCATAAGCATCCATAATATACATTCACTAGCTACCTCTAAACCCCAATATTCGTAAGTGCACTTCTAAAACATAACAAAAAGATGCAAAAATATAGCAAAAAGGGACTCAAGAATAGTTACACTACACTGATGAAGCTAGATAGCTACCCTACCTATAGCCCGTACCATAAAACACCGACACGTTAAGCATACACTCAATGGTTGATTTGACACAATAAAAGCATGTCATGAATGCAAACACACATATGAGGTCCCATACATAGGCAAACATACATTATAACCATTTGATTTCAAATTTATTAGGTCATAACTAGTTAAATGCTAAATCTTAATGTACCTTGTCATGCAAGTAACTAGGTCATATACCATTTGATCAGCTCAATTACTTAAATCCATTTATTTATTCAGTTGTCATTATTAAATGTTAAGTAATGTTATATTTATTAACTCTAATGTTATTTAGGCCTATGACAAACAAACGTACTACACTTTAAGACACTAGATAACGGGATCTATCCTATACAATATGTGACACCCCTTACTAGATTCCCGAAGAAATCTAATAAGCAGTGCACTTCCTACTAGGTCACCTATCCTGAAATTTCCCCAATGTTCATTCATTTAACTCTTACTTATACTACATTAGACAACTCTATCTAATTCCTAATTCATTTAAGTCAGATCCTATAATCTATGTAAGTTCATACTATCATGTTTCAACCATCACAGAAGGAATCCAACACCATCTGGTATTATTTAAAAATTCAGCAGCACAACGACCACCCTAGTCACTATCTCAAAATTCATATCTAAACACTTCAATATTATAAATCACATCTCCTAGACCCTTTTGGTCCCCCAAATATGATCCTATCAACATCACCTAACACATAACAATCACAGGCCTCAGGCCACAATAAAAACATATAGAGCCTTAGGTTCACAAGCATGTATATAGATCACATATAAATAAGAAAACCATTACATGGATTATTACAAAACAAATTATTCATACAAATACTACCCTATATCCCTTATATATATCACACCCATATCCCTCACCTAGTACATAGAGTGCAAAACCATACATCTATACATGATTAGTCTTCTTAATATGACCTTTGAACTCCGTTGCACGCTTTATGAGGTGAAGTCCCTATTTAGGGTACTTGCACACTGAAATAGGTACACTAAGTATAAAAATACTCAGTGGTGAATTCAATCATTAAAATGATGTCCAACGGTTAATCCATATATTATACTTTCAATCTAGTCTTATACTAATATCCCAATTCAGTTAAAGAAACTAACATACATAATTACCATTTTACCCCTAAGGTATCTCTACCTATAATTATCCAATTAATTCACCACGGGGCATATAATTTATGTCTTTAGTTATTATTAGTCACTTCATGCATATACTATACCATTTTAAGCATTTATTCATTATCAGTGAAAAATTACTAAAATGCCCTTGTATCTTACTTCACAGTCACATATGAATTTATTAATCTTATTTAATTATTTTAACTGGCCCAACTTAAGAGACATCCCTAACAGACACTGGATCTAAAGAGAAGTTAAAAGGATTATAGGATCTGACTTGAATGAATTAGGAATTATGGCACATACTACAATAGTCCCCATTCTAGACCTATGCCACTGCACCGGC
>CANXYI010317360.1:0-11027 GCA_948208565.1 Hura crepitans | reverse complement strand
TTTCTCCTCTCTTTCCTTTTATTTTTTCTTCTCTTTAGCCTCAAATTAATGCAATCAACATGCAAAAATTCAATTAATTTTGGCTCCGTAACCTTCTAAATACTTATGCTCAAAAAATGAGAAAAATTGAATTAACTCACTACTTTTTTATACAACCTATTTTTTTTTGTAAAAATACTTCCTGACATCTAAAAATTCTATTTCTAGTGTTAACAAGCTATTTAAAATTTTTAAGTATCAGGTTGTATTCAACTTGAAATTTCTCTAAGCAACTTTTGAATATTTTATGATTCAGCTAAAACTAGGTCACTATTCACGTGACACTACTAGAAAATTTAACTATTGTTTTTAACCTCCTAAATGACCTCATTTTGAATTCAAATTTCACCCATTATTATGTTTTAATTAATACTTCCATTCAGTAAAATTAGTGCCCCTAGCCTCAGGAAATACTATTCATGTCACGGGAAGTACTATTTATAACATTAGAATTTTTTGGGCATTATAATATAAACTTCCTTTCATAATTTTCCATTAAGGAAAGTTGTCTTGATAGCCAATTTCCAAATCTAATAATCATGATAAGTAGCTATGACAAGCATAATTCAAATGGAATTAAGCATTACAACTAGAGAAAAGGTATTATCAAATTAGATTCCTTTTCTTTGAGGATAGCCTTTTGCCACTAATTGAGCTTTAGAGGTAATCACATTTACTTCCATGTCAGTCTTCTTCTTAATGATCCATCTGCTCCTAATGGATTTTATCCCTTCAGGTGGATCAACCAAGGTTTACGCCAAGTTGTCATACTTGGAATCTATATCAGATTTCACAGCATTGAGCCATAAGTTTGATTTGAAACTCTTTAAAAGCTCCTTTTAGCTTGGATACTCATGGTCTTCCACTATGGTAACTTCTTTGTCCCGGTCCATAAGAAATCTATCATTTAGGAATCTTTGTTTCCATAAGTTTTTCTATTGTATCATCAAAATGTGTAATAGAACTGGGATTAGTTTGTTGATCTGCTTCAATTTTTAGATCTAAGAAATTATGTTATAGCTCTAAGAAGCTTTCTTTAATAAATAAATGGATCTTTAAAGCTTATAGGCCTAATTACCGTCTGTAGATGTAAAACCTTCATGTTGCTTCATATACACTTCATTTCATTATTTTTTTTATTAAGGAAAGTCATCTTTACATATATTTGCCAAATCTCGTAATCTTAATGAATAATTGTGGCAAGTGGAATTCAAATAGATTTAAGCATTACAATTGGAGAAAGGGTTTCAACAAAGTCAATTTCTTATCTTTAATGATAGCCTTTCTCTACCAATAGAGCTTTATAGGCAAATCACTTTACCTTCCATATTGGTCTTCTTCTTAAAAACCCATTAGCATCTAATGGGTTTTATCGCTTTGGGTGTATCAATAAAGGTCTATGCCTGGATATCATATATGGAATCCATTTTGGATTTTATGGCCTTAAGCCATGAGTTTGATTCTGAACTCTTTAAAACCTTATCTTAGCTTATGGGTTCATGGTCCTCTACTCTATTTACTTCCTTGTCTTGGTCCATGAGAAATGCATATCTCTCTAGAATAGTTCTAACCCTAGTAGATCCTTTAGGAACTTTTGTTTCAAAAGGTTCTTTTATTATCTCATCACTATGAGTAATGAAATTGTGATCAAGCAGTTTATTTATATCAATTTATATATCTTGAACTTCATTAAGTTCAACTTTACTCCCATTGTCTTTTATGAGAAAATATTTCTCTGGAAAGACTGCATGCTTTGAAGCAAATGCCTTTTGTTCCAAAAGATGATAAAAGTAGTATCCCAAAGTTTCTATTGGATACCCTAAAAATAACTATCTATTAGACTTAACTATAAGCTTATCTAACATTATTCTCTTCACATATGCAAGGCATCACTATATTTTGATATGTGAAAGAATAGGATTCTTGTTATACAACATCTCATATGGTGTAACATCAATTGACTTTGATTGAACTCTGTTGAAAAGAAAAATAGTAGTTTCCAATGCATGACCCAAAATGATCTAGGCAATTCTAAAAGGCTTATCATGGTTCAAACCATATCCAACAGGGTTTGATTTCTCCTTTAAGATACACCATTGTGTTGTGGCATACTTAAGGAGTGCACAGAGATAATATACTATTATCTCTTAGGTAACTCTAAAATTCATGATATAAGTATTCTCTACATCAATCTGATTAGAGTGTTTTAAACTTTGATATGATCAGAGTGTTTTAATACTTCTTCCAAGCTATTTCTCAAGTTCATTTTTGAATTCTTTAAAGTTCTCAAAACTTTTAGATTTATACTTCATCAAGTACACATACCCATACCTTGAGTAATAATCTATAAAGGCATTGATGTAGAGAAACCCACCATTTGCAGTTGTGGTCATTGGTCTACATACATTTATATGTATAAGGTCAAAAAGCTGACCAACACATTCACCTTTACCATTAAAAGGTGTATTTGTCATTTTTCCTAATAAACAGTACCTATAATTTTCATTTGATTCATAATTAAATGAACCTAAGTCATAAAACTTGTGTAACTTAGACAGATGCTTCATATTTATATGTCCTAAATGATAGTGCCATAAAAAAGATGGTTTCAAGTTATCCACCTTTTCTCTTTTGGTATTAATGTTATAGAGTTCCTTTTAATAATCAAGAACATGTTAGTTTCCATGGACTTATGCACAATGGAAAGAAAACATAGATACAGCCCCAGCAAAGGTTGGAACATAAAAAACTTGAAAAAAATAGTAATTTATATTAAAGGAAATTATAGAATAAAAATTCATTGTAAATTCTCTACGCGATTCTTATATGCAGCTTTCCTTTTCTTTTAATCTTCCCAATGCGTTTATCACAAACCATAGTGATCTTTAATTGGAAACACATTCCTAGTAAAGCATGAGAAACTCTTTCTATAAAAAGACCACATGCATTGAAGCAAACACATTTTCTTCTAAAAGATGATAGAAGTAGTATCCCAAGGTTTCCTTTAGATATACAACAAATAACCATATTTTAGACTTAGCTTTAAGCTTATCTTATATTATTTTCTTCATAGCTATAAGGTATCCCTATACCATGATATGTGAAAAAATAGGTTTCTTGTTATACCATATCATATATGGTGTAACATTAACTGACTTTGATGGAACTCTATTTAAAAGATAAATAGTAGTTTCCAATGCACAACTCTAAAATGATCTAGGCAACTCTATAAAGCTTGTTATGGATCGAACCATGTCTAATAGGTTTTAATTTCTCCATTAAGATACACCATTGTGTTGTGGCATATATAGTGGTGTCCACTGAGATAATATACCATTATCTCTTAGATAACTCTTAAATTAATGAATTAAATGTTCTCTACCTTAGTATGATCAAAGTATTTTAATACTTCTATAATGTTGTTTCTCAACTTCATTTCTGAATTTTTTGAACTTTTTAAAGTATTCTAATTTATAATTCATCAAGTACACATACCTATATCTAGAATAATCATTAACAAAGGTAATGAAGTATAAAAACCTATCTTTGGCTTGTATGGTTGCAAGTCTACATATATCTATATTTATAAGGTCCAAAAACCCACTAGCATATTTACCTTTTGCACTAAAAAGGTGTCTTTGTCATTTTTCTTAATAAATAGGACTCATATGTTTCAATTGATTCATAATCAAATGAGCCTAAGTTGCCAAACTTATGTAAGTTAAACATGCACTTCTCATTTATTTGGCTAAAACGATAGTGCCATAAGAAAGATGGTTTTAGGTTATCCATTTTTATCTCTTGGTATTAATATTACAGAGTTCCTTTTGATTATCAAGAACATAAAATCTATTAACATTAAATCCAAAACAATTTAAAATATTGTCTTCATAAATTGATCACTCCTTACTCTTATTAATGTTAATATCAAAATCTTTTTCAGCAAGACAACATAAAGAAATAATGTTCTTGTTTAGTAAAGGAAAAAAATAACAATGATCAAGTTCCAATACAAGTCTCGAAGGAAAATACAAATGATTTGTTACTACAGTTAATGTAACAACTCTTGCTCTATTTTCTACCCATAAGTTCACATCATCTCTACTTGTATTAATCTTAATAATATTAATACCTAAAGTTTAAAAATCACATGCTCCTTCTGCCTTAGAGACATAAGGTAAGCTTTACAGTTCCTACTTTTAAGATTGGTTTCTTTCCACTTCTATGGGCTTTTAACTAATTAGACTACAATTTAAATTCCTAACAAAAAAGTATTAATAAGATTTACCATGTTTTCTGATTATATAACTAACTTTGAATTATAATATATCATAAAATTATGGAATTGAAGCTAAGCATTTTCAACCCTTAAAGTGTGCTCTATTATCTTTAAATGAAAAAATGTCATGAATATCACATATCTTTTATTTCATAAAATGATAATTGATGATCTGATCATTACTTGCCAAAGCACTTTATAAAGTTGAGGAGATATAAAAGCTATCATTTTGCCATCCCTATGTTCTTTTAAAAAAGCTTCAACCTCCCAGTTAGAATTTTCATCAGTCAAAGAAGGTGGAATATATGTTTCTAACACATGTCTATCTTCTCACTTCTGAGAACTACTCTTAGAATTTGAAGTCATCTCAGTCAACATTCATATAAATTCAAGTTGGAAGACATTATGTAATGGTGTTTTATGTTGAAATGAAAGCATGTTAAAGTATGATCAATTATATGTATGCCAAAATTTCAAGGTCTTTAAAATTGCACATTACTTGCATAATTTTATTACAAACTAATATCTCTTACTAATCGATCTAAGAAAGCTCATTGAAAGCTCTCTTATGGGTCAATATCCATTTTGATTATGGTCAAAGCCATGAGTAGGCATTATATGCCAATTGCATCATATGTAACTACTAGTCATTGCATTATCAACACATATGCATATTTATCATATACATATTTCCCCAATCTGGCTTCATTATTAATAGCCTTGATTATGCTCAACAAACTAATAATCATGCTAAAATGGACCCATTCATATGATTTAAACATATACAACGTTGCATGGGCTTAAGTATATGTAACAACCCAATATAAAAGAGAACTTTAGTTTAACTCATATTATAAAAGGCTTGCAAGTCTTATATTATTGAGGGATTTCTTCCAGTTAAGTCTCATAAGGGTTGCAAACTTTGGTATACTCATGCTAAGGGATTTTTCTTTCTTTTGCATGCACATGAATATTTAATCTCATTAAATCATACATATGCTATTTAATCACATCAAATATATGATCTAGCTATGGATTTTTACTAAATTGATTTCCTTGAGCCAAAAAACAAAAACAATTTGGGCCATACCCTAGGTAGTTATGCATGAATCACAAACCCAATAAGAAATAAAATAACACTTCTATCTATTTCTTATTGGTCCTTCTTAGTGGGTTTTCTTCACCCTTTTTGTTGCTCGCATTTCTTTATCCTAATTTAACCCTTTGTTTTCTATTACATATCATATAAATTATAAGAAATCATATTGTATGTGACATCCCTAACTGGATTCCTGTGGAAACCCAACAAGCAGTGCACTTCTTACTAAGTCACCCATTGTGAAATTTCCCCCATATTTATTCATTTAACTTTTACTCATACTGTACTAGACAATTCTATCTAATTCCAAATTTAGTCTAGTCAATTTCTATTGTCTATTTAAGTCCACGTTATCCTATTAATGTTATTATAGAGTGGTTTCACCACAATCTAGTATTTCCTAAAAATTCGGCAACACAATAGCTACTCGAGGCATTATCCCAAAATGAAATCTAGTATTCATGTTAAGCACTTCTATATCATATATCACATCCCTTACGCCCTTCTATTCCACCAAATATCACCCTATCAATATCATCTATCACATAATCATTATAGGGCTCAAGCCATAATAAAAACACATAGAGCCTTAGGCTCACAAGCGTCCATATAGATCACATGTACATAAGAAAACCATCATAGTATTAATTATAAAATAGTCTACCATATGCAATTTTTACTCTGTGTCCCTTATATACATCATACCCATAATCACCACCTAAGTACATAGAGTTCAAAATCTACTCATAAGACATAATCAACCTTCTCAATATGACCTATAAACTCTATTGCACGCTTTATGAGACAACTACTGTATTCTAGGTACCTGCACACCGAAATAGGTATGCTGAGTATAAAAATACTCAGTGGTGAATTCAACCATTAAAAATATGACCAATAGTTAATCCATACATAAGCCTCTATTTTTATCTTATGCTAATGTCCCAAGTTTAATTTAAAACACTATTATGCAAAATTACCACTTTACCCTTAAAGTGTTTCTATCTATAGTTATCTAATTACCTATCATAAGTCATATAATTTAGGTACTTGGTCATTATTAGTTATTTAGTGCTCAAACTATACCATTTTAAGCCTTTTATTTATTACCAATGGAAAAATACTAAAATGTCATGTCATGTTTCATAGTTATATATGGGTTTATTAATTTAATTGAATTTTTTAGCTACCCCAGCTTAGGAGACATCCTTGATGGACACTGGATCTAGAGGGAAAATAAACTAGTGTAATAGTCCCTATTTTGGACCTATGCTGCTACACCGGTATATGTGCCATAATATAGATCATCTCATAGCCTCTCTAAGCACAAATAAATAACTTTGATTTGTGTGACATAATAGAGATTAACCCATTGGCCTACCCAGCCTCAAATAAAAGTCTCAGCATTTGTTTGACATACTGGAGATCAGCTCATAAGCCTTTTTAGGAACATTGAAATCTCAACAACTAGGTGACATAATGGAGATCAACCTGTAAGCCTCTCCAGCCACTATGAATATCATTGCCTAAACATCAGACAACCAGCAGCTGCTAAATCCCTAAGTTGACTATTCAACCAAACCAGTAGGTGTCTAACTAATAGTCCAAGTAGCTCATCTTAATTTCATTCATTGACCAAACATGTCCTTATAATATTTAAGTTCCAATAATAGTCAGTTAAAAATTTTATTAGATACTTCGTATTTTTGTCGGTTTGGTATAGCCTTAATTTAGCTCTACCGAATAATAATTTAAAAGTATTTTAAGATTCTGAAATTGTCTAAATTCATAATTCAATATACTTTAATTTATCATGTCATTTGTTTTAATGTATTTAATACTTTCTATCAAGTGACATTTTTCATTTAGCTATAGGTTAATTGGACAGTTATATGTCCTTTTGACCACTTTTTAAGGTTCATTTTTAGGACCATTATAGGTCCAATTTTAGTGTAGTTTTTAACACCAATTACATCTTATTCATAGGCCTTAAGCTAACCAATTCTAGGCCATTCACAAGGCTAAATCATAGGCTTAAATGCCACTATACACAATCATACACAATAGCCCTCAAAGGCATAAATTTCGGCACATTACTAAATCTCAAGTTATAGCCCCTTAAAGGCACAGTACTTCCTATTTTTCATACCTTATTTCAAGCTAATTTTAGCTTCATTTTACATGTCATTTCTTAACCACATTACATGTCAATTTATGTATACATGTTACTCTTGTTCATGCTCAAGAAATTAAGCTAATCATGTTCACATAATTATGCATTAGTACACATAATTTCATTCACATATTATCCATATTTTCATACCATCTCCTTTAGCTTATTTTTAGGTACAACTATTCAAAAACCTTAATTATGCAATCCCATAGTGTTCCTTTTTCCATTACCCATTAATTAATAGTTTAGTTACACTTACATACATACCTTGATCACTTCATGCCATTCAAGTAGCCATAAGCCTATCATATGCCTCTACAACCACTAATTTTACATACTTTCATGCACAATGCAACTTCATGCCAAGCCAATTACTCATACATTATAGGTTTAAGGCACATGTAAATTTTAGCCTTGAGCACTACCTAAGGCCACACTAAATAAGGCACACACATTCACATTCAAACACAAACTCTTGGCCACACTTGTAACTCATACTAATTATGCATATTTCCACTAATCTATAAGGAATGCTATTCCATATCCATGACAAAAGCCATTAGTCTATACATAAAGCATCACAAGCACATTTTATTCCACTTATATGCCTCTCAGCCAAACTAAGACTTGAGATTAAGATTACTTCATTTCATCAAATAACCATTTTATACACACACCTTTATGTCGTCAACCACAATTACAGAAAGGAAAGCCTATGCAAGCCAATTTTAAGCACTCTTAACATTCTAAAACCCAAGGAACAGTTGTTGGAATTTAAGGGGATTGAAATGAATGAAGGAATTCACTTACCTCTTTCACTTAAAGATGGCATTTCAACAATTTCAAGGCTACCAACCTCCATTTTCCAGCCCTCATAGTGTCTTCTCGCTTGCTCTTAAGCCTTTTCTTGCTCTAATTCACCTCAAACCAAGGTCAAACACACCCCCATAGATGTGAGGCACCCTAAGGAATCATTTCCAACCATTAAACTCAAGAAAAATAAAAAAAAAAGCCATGAAAGCTCACCTTTTTCCCTTGCTGGACTTTTTCTGACCCTAGGACCTTTGATGATTTTTAATTTCCTCATGAAAGCTCCTTTTGCCATGATTTTTTTGGAACTTCACTAACATCCCAACTTGAATTTAGGAACTCAAAGGTTACAGATTTGGCTAGAGGAAGGAAATGAAAGTCCCTCCTAAAGCTATTATGGCATCACTTTTCTATCCAGCAAAGAAGAAAAATTTGGCCTTTTATTTAGTGGAAAAATCCACTTGTCAAACAACTTTGCCACTTGTCAAGTCCTTAGGCCTACTATCAAGTGCCTAGGTGGGGTCCACAGCCACCCGATCCATCTGAAAATGTCTCAATTTTTTGTAAATTTTCAAAAATTCACTAAAATTCACACGAACCTCAAAAAATTAGCCCATTTATTTTAAAGTTCCTATTTTAATCCCCTCTACTTGCTCATAAATTTTTGTGGCCAAATTCCATCGATAAGGTGTTTTCAAACTACCTCGATTTGTGTGCCAAACTAAAAAATTATGAGAATTTGCAAACAACCTCAGAATCCAAAAATTCTTTCACTAGAGGAATCAATGGAATTTTTAAACTTCAAGGTCCACTATTTTTGTGTCCATCCGAGCACATCCCTAGTCAATCCCAGCCTGTAAATTTTTTCTTGCACTGAGGGGTAGTATACAGTCTGAAATAAATATTAGTTTTGCTAAATTTTTAGATTTTGCTCTTTTCATCAGATTAAAGCCCCTTAAAGTTTCATGACCAATGTCACTACCTCTATTTACATGCAAGTGACTGGGCACCCCGAGCACACTTCTTGGACTCAGTGCCATTATTCATGGAACCTCAAAACCACGGGTGTTACATTTCCCCTCATAAGAAAATTTCATTCTTGAAATTACTTAGAGCAGTTAAATGAGGATGCTGAGCTCTCATCTACTCGTCTAGCTCTTAGGTAACTTCCACTGTATCTCGGTACCTCCATAGCACTGTACAGTGGTATAGACTCATATTTCAACTATCTTATTTTATAAACCATAGTTTGAACAAGTTCCTCTTTATAGCTTAAATCTGGCTTTACCTTAATATCTATGATCAAAATCACATGTAATGGATCTGATTTGTACCTCTTAAGTATAGAAACATAGAAAATATTATCTATTTGTCATAGCTCAAGTGGTAGTGCAAGCTTGCATGCTAAAGGTCTAACCCTATCTATACTCTCATAAGGTTCTATAAACCTAGGAGTCAATTCCCCTTTTTTTTCTTAGGCCTCCACACCTTTCTCCCTAAAGAAACCCAAATAAACATTTTTGTTTTCCCAACTGTATAATTGGTGTCTCTCTATTTCAAGTCAGCTTATGATTCCTGTCTAATCATAGCTGATGTCTGCCTTTTTCTAATTAACTTTTCTTTTTCTTTTACCTCTTTATTAAATCAAAATTGGAGATTTTTCTCTCTCTAACTCCACTTTAACATGAAGGAGTCTTGCATCATCTATTATATGATGCCTTATACGGGTTAATCCCTAAACTAGACTGGTAACTATTTTTATTGGCAACCTCTACCAAGATGAGTACAGATCCTAATTACCCATAAGCTTAACAGCACAATCTCATAACATATTTTTGAACACCTGTACCACCCTCTCTGACTGTCTATTAGATTGATGATGAAAAGCTATGTTATAGATTAGTCTAGTGCCTAAAGCTACTTATATCTTTTTCCAAAAATCTACAAGTAAAATAAAATACTTGTAAAAAATAACAGTCACTAGCACACTAAGACATTTGACTATCTCATCCATGTATAGTCTAGCTAACCTCTCTAATGACTAATCCATCCTGATGGGGTAACTTGAACTGTCTTTATCAATCTGTCAATGATTATCCATGCATCATTGCATTTACTTTTGGCTAAAAGTAAACCCATCACAAAACTCAAGGTTAGCTTTTTCTTATTTTCACTCTAGTATAGCTATAGGATACAATAATCCAAAAGGAACATGATGCTTAGCTTCTATTTGCTGGTATGTAAAACACTTGGCATTATATTCTATCACACCTCTTTCTATACCAAGCCACCAATAGTAAAATTTCAAGGTTAAATCTTTCCTCTTAAGATGCATAAAATAAAGAGTCTCATATGTCTCTTTCTATATCTAAAACCTAGGTCATTCGTATGATGTATGCATGGTTTGTTCTGATAACACAACTATTCATTTTTGTCATCTCAGACCCTGTGGTATTCCCCTCTTAAGCCTTGTTTGCCATCTGAACCAGTTGTTTATCTATCATCTGACTTTGTAATCTACTGTCTAAAATCTTTCTTTATCTGTAACCTAGCTAGCATAGCATTTCTTGAAGTGTAATGTAACTATCATTTATACTTCTTAGGGTTATCATAAATTTCTTACTCCT
>CANXYI010317345.1:0-11956 GCA_948208565.1 Hura crepitans | reverse complement strand
CCACATTTGTTTTCATACTAAGCCATCAATAATAAAATTTCCAGTTCAAACTTTCCTCCTCTATCGGACTTCATGATCAACTATTTATGATCTGGCTTTATCTGTAACCTAACCAGCACGACATTTCTTAATGTGTACTTTAATTATCATTCATACTTTTCAGGGTTATCATAAATTTCCTATTTATTGTATCTGCTATCACATTGGCTTTTCCTAGTTGGTAGTTATTCAAGCTACCACAATTCTTGATCAACTTTAACCAACTTTTCTATCTCAAGTTCAACTCTTCTTGAGTAAGGAGGCATTTTATGCTTTTATGATTTGTGTATATATGTAATAGTTCTCTTCATACAGATAGTGCCTTCATAATTTCAACACAACCACAATAGCAGTTAACCCCAAAATCATGTGTAAGAATATTCCTCTTAGGTGGCTTCAACTATCTTGAAGCATAAACTACTACCTTTTTATCTTGTATCAACACATATCCTTACCATTTAGTAAAACATCACTATACCCAATAGAGCCCTTACCCTATTCAAATTAAATTAGGATAAGAATCTCTATCAGCATCTTCTTTAATTGCTCACAATTGGCTTGACACTTATCATTTCAGTCAAATTTCACACATTATCCTAACCCATCAAGTCAAAGGAGAGGTAATATTGGAAGTCTTTTTACAAGTCTTTTATAATCTCAACTAAACCCAAAAAATTCCTTATCTCAGTTACATTCATAGGTGGTTTCCATTACTAGCATTTCCTTTACCTGACTGGGATCATCTCTGATTCCCTCTGCTAGAACTATACAGCCTAGGAAAGAAACTTTACTCAGCCAGAACCCATACTTACTAAGCTTGACACTTAACTATCCCCTTTTCAAGGTTTGTAACATAACCCTCAGGTGCTATTCATACTTTTTTTGATTTTTAGATTAAACCATAATGTCGTCTATGAACACTACCACCACCTATCAACATAAGATTTTAAAAGCTCTGTTCATTAAGTTCCACAAAAATTGCTAGGGTATTGGTGCATCCCAATGCCACCAATAAGAATTTTGAATGCCCACATTGATTTCTGAAGGCAGTTTTAGAAATATCAGCTTCTTTATTCCTCAATTGATAATATCTAGATCTCAAACCAATTTTGGAAATATACCAACCCCTCTCACATGATTAAAAAGATAATCCAACCTAGTAGTAGATACTCATTTTTCACAGTCATTTGGTTCAATAGTCTACAAAACAATATATAACACAAGTGACCTACTTTCTTACAAACTACATAGATACTCTTAAGGTGTTACACTGGGTCTAATAAACCCTTATTCAACAGTTCTTATAGCTATAATCTCAATTCTTTTATTTCAACAAATGTCATTAGATAAAGAACAATAAGTACTAAAGCAATACCAAGATACACCTTCATTTCAACTCTTATTCCCTCTGAGGTAGTAAGCTTGGTAGCTCATTAAGAATACATTAAAAAGTTAGCTACAACTAGAATATATGCCAAATCAAAGTTGAGACATTCAAATCAATAGTATAGTCCAAACATGCCTCACTCCTTCTGAAGGAGTTGTTACATTCTTAATAGCAAAAATAAGATTGTCCAGAAGGTTTTTCTCACCATCCACTGTCACTATCAATCTTGTATAATCTGAAGGGTCAACTCTCTGTGTTTACAATCAGTCATAGCTTGATACTTAGCAAGCTAATCTATCATGGGATTACATCAAACTCATTACGATGCAACTTGGTCAAATTAGCAACAAACTATGCCTTTAAATCACCAGAGGGCATCTTCTATGCACCTTGTTCACAATCACACATTACCCCCATAGAGTTACTATCTTTGATGTCTATATTAATATGCTCAGGCTCTATCTGCCTATTCTATGCTTGTGTAGTACATACATATAAAGGCATTAAATTAGGGTTTATCAAAGCTAAAGCTATAACATTAGGTAAATACCATACTAGTTATACCATCTGGTGCTACAGCCTCTCCTCTAGTTCTTACTATATATTGCCTAGCTGAAGCATAAGTCTTAATTCTAGTACCCTTACTAACACTAGACTTCTCTCTTTTAATCTACCTCTACCCCTACTTTAGGGTGCCATATTAGGTATCTGTATCTGAGAACTCTCTACCTATCCCTAAGAACACTCTCTCTGTAGTGGTTTTTAACACCACAATAAAGGCATTCTCCTCTCTTGCCTTTTCTGCACTACTCCTAGTGCCTCGTTTGACAAGTGACACACATGGGTGGTCCACTCTAGTTAACCCCTGTACAAGGAGTACTATTGAACCGAAGAGGCAATAGGGGGTCTACCAGTAGAAGCCTACCCTAACCCCTAGGTCTTTGTCCATATCATTGACCTTATATTTAGTCTTGTCAAAAATCTCTTACATTCTCTACACATCCTTAGAAATAATCTCCTTAGCATACTTCAGGGATATGGGAAGATCCTTTCATGTACTACTTCCCCATATACTAGGATAGGAATTACTCTTACCTACTATCAGTTAGTCATTTATGACTCTAGTTGTTAAGTAGCATTATTGGTTTTAGGTGCTGATACCTAACTTGCTCCCTATACAACTTATGGTTACAAAACCAATTGGTTCCTTAGCCCCTCCTTTAGGTAACTTAATCAATCATTTCTGTATTATAGAAGACTTTTCCTTTTCAACCTTAGGCAGGGTAATAGTTCAAAGGAATTTAAAACTCAGACATTTGCACTCATGTGCTTAGCCTAAGAACATTAACCTATGCTTGGATACCACAAAATGTAACTCCCCTACTAGATTCCCATCTAATAAGTGGTGCACTTCCAGTAAAGTTAACCATCCTAAAATTTCCCCCATGTTCATTCATTTAACTTTTACTTATACCGCATTGAATAACTTTAATGGACTCCAAAAATCATTCAGGTGGGTTCTTATAATCTAGATAAGTTCATATCATCATGTTTTAGCTATTACAAAAAGGATCTAACTCAACTGAGCATCATCTAAAATATAGCAGCATAGTAGCTACCTTGGTCACTACCCAAAAATTCAAATTCCACTTATACGCACTTTAATATCATATATCACCTCACCAGGACCCCTCTGGTCCCTCAGTTATCATCCTATCCATATTTTCTATCACACAACAATCACAAGCCTCAGGCTATAATAAAGTATACAGAGCCTCAGGTTCACAAACACATAACATAAAGCATACATACATAAGAGAAAACATCTCCTGGTTAATTATAACATGGTCTGATATATATAAATACTACCTTGTGCCCTTTATATACATCACACCCATTTTCCCCATATAAGTGCATAGAGTACAAAATTTACTCTATATACATGATCCACCTTCTCAAGGTGACCTCTGAACTATACTGCACGCTTTAGGAGGTGATGTCCTTGTTCTAGTTACCTGCGCACCGAAATAGGTACACTGAGTATAAAAATATTCAGTGGTGAATTCAACCATTTAAAAACATGTCTAAAGGTTAATCCATATATTATACTTCAATATGGTCTTATACTGATATCCTAGTTTAGTTAAAGAAACTAGCATGCATAATTACTATTTTACCCCTAGGATATTTCTGCCTGTAATTATCCAATTAATTTATCACAAGCCATATAATTTATGACTTTCATTATTATAAGTCATTTTATGCATATACTACACAATTTTAAGCATTTGTTCATTATAAGTGCAAAATTACTAAAAGTTCCTTGTATCCAACTTCACAGTCATATATGAATTTATTGATCTTATTTAATTATCTTCACTAGCCCAACTTAGGAGACATCCCTAACAGACACTAGATTTAGAGGGAAAATAAACTAGTGTACTGGTCCCTATTATGAACCTACGCTGCTGCACCAGCATATGTGCCATAATGGAGACTAGCCTATGGCCTCTTTAGACACAATTAAATAATATCTGTGTGAAATAATGGAGATTAAATCTAGCCCCAAAGGCACAAATAAATGTTTAATTTCATAGTTCCATTTAAGTTCCTTTTAAAGCCATTATTCTAAGCCATCAACATATGTTTTAGTTCCACCTTTTTAGTCATTTAAAGACACATTCTCAAAGTATATTTTATCTATCAATATGCCATATACGCTATTTAATTCAAGATCATGATAAGCCAATTTAAACTATCACACTATACTAGCCAATTTAGGCACATAATCTATACACATTATGTACTTACCAACCATAGCCCTTTAAGGTAAAGTTATAAGCCACTTTAGATACTCATTTACTAGAAAGTTTTATGGTCATTTCAAACTAGGTTCCATATTACTTCATGAGTAAATTCCATATCATCTTAAAATATACACTCACCACATTTATGCCATTAATAACTTAGGCCATTATAGCTCATATAGATACATTATTTTATATATATTTAATACATGCATATTTTATAATATTCATGATACAATTACTCATTAGTCAACAGTTTAATCCCACTTATACACACACCTTTACCATTTCATGCCATTAAAGTACACATTGTCGAAGTTCATGTCACTCTAACCTCATGCATTACATGCATATTACATTGTATCTCCCATAGGCACCAAATTTGCCCACATAGCATACTTACCCAACTTTTCATGCCATGTATACCTTTCAACCACTTAAGGGAACTATAGCTAATACCTCTAATCTAACATTTCTTCTCACACATATCTCTTGTATATCAATAGACTAACATATATCCACACATGTATGCTTTACACTACATATGTCATACTAATGCACAAGCCATATATGCCTCGGCTACATACATATTTCATGCCAACTACATACACTTCTATCAATTTTTAAAGGATACCCTTACACATTCATTCATAAGTCATTAATTCATGCTTTACACTCTATAAGCACATTTCATTCCTCTTAGACACCTTTCAGCCTACCTCACAATCAATATGGATTTTAATTACTTTCACTAATCAACCATTCACACTACCTACTTAACATTCAATTTCTACATAACATGTTAACTACATCCTACCTAAGTTCAATGCCCTATGGCATGCTTGAAGACTAAAGTTCAACCATGAAACTTAAGAGACACAAGGTAAATGCTAGAATTCACATACCTTTTAAAAGAAAGCCAATTTACACCTCTTTCCCTTGAAGAACCCTTAAACCATGATTTCTAGCTTCTTCTATGGGAACTTTTTCCCTTGTTTTGAAGCCCTTTGCTCCATGAATTCACCTTTAAAACCATTTAAACACATTCCCTTAAGTCTTAGGCAGTATGGACATTTTAATTCACTAGTAAATTCCCCAAGAAACTTATGAGAACTTACCTTGAATGCTTTGCTGCCCTTGCAAGAACCCTATTGACCTTATCACCTTTGATGAATTTTAATTAATTCATGGGAATTCCTCTTCCAAAAATTTTTTTCTCTAAAATTTCATTAACATATGGTAGTGAATTTTGTTGGGTTTTTTTTTCGTTGAAATAGAATGAGGAAGGCCATGAAAATTGCCTCATTTCCTTTAGGTGGCATCGGTTCTGGCAGCTTAAGGAAGGGAGGAAAGTTTTTTTTGTAAGTGGATTATACCACTTGTCAAGTGGCATTGTCACTTGGCATGGGCCCTTCATTAGCTGGCCATGTGTAGGTAGGTCCCAAAGCCACCTGGGCCATCCTAAACGGCTCAATTTTTTTAAAAAATTTTGAAAATTCATCAAAATTCACACGGACCTCCAAAAATTACACCATTTATTTTAAAATTCATATTTTAATCCCCTCTACCTGCTCATAAATTTTCATGGCCAAATTCCATCGATATGGTTGTTTTCAGATTGGCTCAATTTGTATGCGAACCTCAAAAATTATGTGAATTTGTAAAGGACCTCCGATTTCAAAAATTCTTTCCCTAGTGGACTCAGTGTAATTTTTAAGCTTCAAGGTCTGCTATTTTCTAGTCTATTTAGGCACATCTTAGGTCAATCCCAGCATGAAAATTTTTTATTGCACTGAGGGGTAGCTTACAATCAAAAATGAATTATTGGTTCTGCTAAATTTTTAAATTTTGCTCTTTTCATCAAATTAAATTCGCTGAAAATTTTTTGATTAGCATTATTTCCTCAATTTATGTGTAATCAGGCCTAGTGGCACTATTCACGAAGACTCGGAGCATGGGCATTATAGCCTATTTGTGCAATAACTTTAATTGATAATTGATATAGGTGCATGAGGTTAATTTATAGTAATAATTTAGAAACTATAGATACTTTGTGCAGAAAAATATGAGTAATATACCTAACTAGTTTTATAATTAGCCTTAGATATACTTAAATTAATCTAGATGGATAAAATGAAAAACTTCTTCTATTGGTATGGAAGGAAGAAAATTAAAAAATCATCCATATTTGAAGTTATTTACTATAAAAACTAAGTATAAATTGTAAACTTATAGATAAGTTGGCTAACATTTAGTAAGTTGTACATAAGTCAATAAGTTGTTTTTGATTTAGACAAAAATATTTTATCTAGAGTTGAATAATAGATCACTAGATGAAGTAGTCTTAGTTGAAGAAAGCTACCACAAGGTATAGAGACATGATTTCTAAATGGAAGAAAGGAACGAATAGGCCCAAATGTGTACCTAAAATAGTATAGATAAAATGGATTAATGAATGGAAAGATCTTGATATTGAGTGCATTTCAAAGCAAAATGCAAAAAACTATAATGGAAGAGTGGAGAATGGCCTATGTTCCTCTACCTATAATGGCAACTTCATCTCTCACTCTGAACATAGGAAGCAACTCATAAGTATTAATGCTATGATTGAATTTTTTCTTAGGCTAACAATTATTTTATAAAAAGAGATTGTGGTTGTGGCAATTATTTTATATATCAATTGTTTATTGCTATTAAATTTTTTACAAAAATTATTTTAGTTAATGTACATCAAAATTGTTACATAAGAGAAAAAAAATTAAACTACCTCCCAACATCCTTTGAGAATTTCAAGTGCATGCACACAAAAAAAAGGTGATGGTTAAACTTTTACACTTGAAAAATCTCGCACTATTAATGTGAGTTGCTATTTTTGCATTATACTTTGTAAACTACACCTAAATTAATGATTATGTCACATTCTTTTCCATAGGACCAATTGTTGGCCTTAAGGAAGGAAATGAGTAAATAGGATAACAACACAATTGATGAAAATAGAATCTACTATGATACAGTTAGGGGTACATGTAAGAAGCGGGTGTATGGTCTTGGATCTCATGCAAGCTACTACTATGTTAAGGCATCACCTTTGGGTTGTCATGCATCTAGTATACATAAAGCTAAGGAGGTCGGTAGGTAGGTACAACCTACTATTTCCTCTATGTATACTAAAGTTGAAAAAAGGGAGGAAGAGATAATTAGTGAGAGGATACAACAGTGTGAGGTGAAGATTCAAGCATCTATTTAAGCTAAGCTTATAGAAGAGTTGCAAAGAGATATCTCAAAATCTATTCGTGCTAAAGTTATAAAGGAGTTGTAAGGGGTTTTAAGGGTCGATTTTAGCAGATGTAGCAACAAATGCATCAGCAGATGTAATAATTCTAGCATATATTGTCTAGTTCTTCAGTAGCAATTCCAATACATGGATATACATTTAACATAGATCCTGATAAAGGTTATGCCTTTGGATGACTATGCTTGCCATGTATGTTTGGTTATTAGTCAATACAATTCTCTTTTATGAATGTATCTTGGACTTATAAAAATTGCCTACTTAATGCCATATTTTGGATTTTGTGAATATAGACAATTCTTTTATTAGTTTTGTTGATTTTATAATCTTTTATATATGAGAATGTGTGTATGTGTGTGTGTGTGTGTGTGTGTATATATATATATATATGAGTGTCATTCTTAATTAGCAACAAAATATCAAGAAAAAAAATGCAAAATAAATTTAATACATATTAGCGAGGGATTTTTCCCTTGCTAAAATAATATTAATGTGCTTCAAAGTTGCCAAATTATAAGGGAAAATCACTCACAATTTTAAGCAACAAGCAAAAGATTTGCAATGGTTTCACTTTTACAAAAGGACAATACCTTACTAATCTTTAAATAATATGTTATTTTTGAATGGATCCCTAAAGATCTAGTGAGGGAAAGGATTCCCTTGCTAATTACTATAGATGAATTCTTGTTAATCTTTTAAGAAATAACAAGGGATTTACAGCAGGTTAACATTTTTCCAAGGGATGATCTATTGCAATTAGATCACATATAGTGAGGGATTTGCAATAATAAGTGTTTAGTAAGGGATTTCCCTTACTAATGCTCAGATACTAATTCCACTATTAGAGATATGTTAGTAAGAGCTAGCGAGGGATAATAATCCCTTGCAAATTACCAAGCAATATGTCCTTGCTATTCTCTCATTAATATTTTACAAGGGAAGTTTGCCTCGCAAAAAATTTGTAAGGTTTGAAATAGGGATGACTTTTATTCACTTGTAATTTTCTTGAAAAATTTATTTAGTAAGGGATTTCTCTATTTAGCAAGGGTTTTTCCCCTTGCTAAATAGTGATTTTCTTATAGTGTGAACACGTGATGTATGTTAGGGTTGAAGGTATTTCATAGCTTGGTCGAATTGCTCCTGTATGTTGCTTAAATTGAATGAATTAAATATGTGATATGAAGAGTGGTAAACAAATGATCATAGATAATATTTATTTGAAGATGTAATGACGTGTAGTTAAAAATGTGTTACATGATAACAATAAGCTTAAATGTGATTATGTGACCATGTGAAAGATTTTATATATATGTATAATGATAATGGCCGAATAAGTGTGCATGCCACTTTAGGTGGTTAAGTTTAGCTATATAGAATTTTACATGAAATGTAAAGGATGATGAGATGTCATGTATTATAGTTCATATTTATGAACATTTATAACTTCCACACATAGCATGATAAAAAGTAAGATGTCTTGATATGTTTATGTCTAATTAAGTGTTATGATGTTTAATTTAAAAACCCATTTTCAAGTGAGCATTTTGCATTAGTATGCCTAATAGATATATCTTATTTTGGTGCTTATGTGTGTATGAAAGTTGTTATGGCCAAATGACTATCAAGATAAATAAATGGTAGTCTTTCATGTGTATATCATGAATGAGTTTATAATGTGGGCATCATAGTATAAATAAGCACCTAAGGTGTTATGGCTTGTATATTACCAATATTATTTAAATTATTAAATGAGCTTGTAATTGTGTTATTTGAACACTTATAAAATATATAAGGTTATTATAACATATGGAATATGAGGAATGTTTTATACTCATAAATGTGATTATGTATGAGTATGTCATAATGATAATTGGCAATAAGGCAAGATGGATTAAAAGTTATTTAAGATGGTGAAACTTAAATTATAATGGAAATGACCTATATGATTAGACAACCTATATTGGATAGGTTGATCGATTAACTAAAGAGTTATAGCAACTGCTAGGGTATCCTTGGGTATAATATTTAGCCTATGGGCAATTATATTAGCCTTTGAGCAACCATATCAACCTTCAGGCAATCATATTGGCCTTTAGGCAACCATATCAAGCTTTGGGCAACCATATCAAGGTATGAGCAACCATTTTAGCCTTTAGGCACATCTCGTCCTATTATCTAGTTTTGGTATGTTGTCTTTTAGGTATGGACATAAAATAATTAATTTAAATCCTAAGGATTTAAATGATGGAAAATGAATAGAATTTATCAGGAAGCTAAATACTGAGCTTATTTATGATGTTGTGACTATGTACATATGTATGAAATATCATTTATGTTTATTATTGAATGGTAATCATGTATGAGAAATTTCTTTTATATTATTATGAAAAAATGCTACAATGCCTATGTATGCATAAGATGAGTTATGTATGATCATGATATAAGATAAAATTTTATGTGATTAATGTTTTTACATGAAGTGTGTATGAGTATGCATGCTAAATTGAATACACCACTAAGCATTTGCTTAACACATCATTTGATTTTGCGATGCATAGGTTAAATAAAGTAGATTAGAGTCAAAGCCTCAATATCAAAAGATTAATCAAGAGAAGAATTCTTTTGGTACTTTTGTTCTCTTCAGTGTGATAATATGATGTATTAACATACTGGCACTCTTGTGTAAATAGAGGGATTAGGCCTAATCTATTCTGTAACTGTATTTTTTAACTCTATTAAAATAATATGCAACTTTATTATTAAGAATGTGTATTATTGCTTGACTTGATGATATCTCTTCCTTATACATGTTTGGAGTATATTATTTTGAGTTATGTTGAGTTAAGTTGAATGGTCAGATAGACCTAGATGATGTGGTGTGTTGTTATGGGATTTTAGAAGTGCATATGCAGGTTATTATTTAGGATTGTGTTCAGTACAGTCGTTATGTTAACAAAATTTTTGTGTGACGACCCCAATTATATTCCTTAGAAAATAGTTTTTTGAAAACCCATATTTTCAACAACATTGTGCATAAAAAATATGTTTTAATCTCAATAATAAGATTTTTTTTTATGTGATAAAGGTTTTCCATAAGAGTTATTTAGATATCAGTTTGTGTGCTACTCCTTATTTGGGTTTGGCAATCAGATTGGGTAATGGGTGTCATAGTAACTTGCTAACAAGTAAGGTATGTGGTCACAAACTCTAGGACATCTCTCTTCATACCATGCCACCAATAATAATTCTTCATGCCTTAGTTTATCTTAGTTCTAGAAGGATGTATAGCATAAGGTGCACTGTGGACCTCTTGTAATATCTGCTTCTTCACTTCTTCCACATTTGGCACACATAAATGATCTTAATAGTATAGGCATCCATTATTTTTGCTTTCATACTTTATAGACTTCCTTTTTTAGATAAAACCTATTCTACCTATTAGCTTGCTATCATCCCTCTAAGCATCTTTCACTTGATGCAAAAGAATTTCTTTCACTTGTAGTTTAGCTAAAAGAGCTATATCATCCATGAGCTTCAATCTCATATTCATAGCTCTCGTAGCTGACATGAACTTTCTACTCAAAGCATCTATTACCATATTTGCCTTGCCAAGATGGTAGTCAATGAGGTAGTTATAATCCTTAACCAACTCCATCCATCTCCATTGTCTCAAGTTTAACTCTTTCTATGTAGGAAGATACTTCAAGCTCTTATGATCTGAGTACACATAACACTTCTCCCTATAGAGATAATACCTTAAATCTTTAGTGAAAACACAATGGCTATAAGATTTAGATCATGTGTATGGTAATTCTTCTCATGTGATTTCAACCATCTAGAGGCATAGGCAACAACTTTGCCTTTTTGCATTAGCACACATCCTAAGCCATTTAATAATGCATCACTACAAATAATAAAGTCCTTCCCTAACACTGGTTATATAAGAATCAAAGCTTCTATTAATGTAGCCTTCAACCTTTTGAAGCTCTCCTAAAACCTGTCATCACATATGGACTTGGCATTCTTACATAATGAGTGAGTCATTAGTGCTACAATTATTGAGAAGCCCTTCACAAACTAACTATAATATCTAGCTAAACATAAGAAACTTCTAATCTCTGTAACATTTCTCAGTGGCTTCCATTATAAGATTGCTTCTACTTTGCTTGGGTAAACCCTGATACCATCTGCAAAAGCAATATATCCTAAGAAAGACAATTTATCAAGCTAAAACTTGCACTTGCTAAGTTTGTCATAAAGCTTCTCATCTCTTAGTGTTTGTAGGACAACTCTGAGATGCTGGTCATTATCTTCCTTGTTCTTGGAATAATCTATTTATCAAATCCATAAAAGCTGTTGAAGCATTGGTAAGCCTAAATGGCATTAACAAAAACTCATAATGGCCATATCTTATTCTAAAGGCTATCTAAT
>CANXYI010317254.1:0-12003 GCA_948208565.1 Hura crepitans | reverse complement strand
ATAGGTAACTAAATCAAAGTGTTATAGTACATGGCCTAATTGAATGCTAATTTAATTAGTTTTGATTGAAATCAACTTGTGATGATGTTGGATTGTTAGTAGCTGAGAGGTTTGGGGTATACATATGTGTGTGTGCGAGAGAGAGAGTTAAGGTGATTTTAAGTGCTAATGTATGGCTATAGTGTTGAATTAGAATAAATGATCTTGTGGTTTGGTTGTTTAGAGTATGCTTAGCATGTTTTTCATTAGGGGCCGAGGTATATAATGTGTACATCCTACTTCAAATGGCATGAAAATGAGAATATATATGTATAGGAGTACTTATGTTATGCATGAAAGCATGGAGGTGTGATTAACCATAAGAAAATGCATGATCAAGGCCTATACATCATAATACCTGAGAGCAATGGTAATGAAAATGTCATATAAACTTTGGTATATTGTGTGAAATGAATATGTGTCTTAAAATCTAGGTTAATAAACATGAAATAGCTTAATTTGTTTGGATTAATTTGAGAATTTTCATGTTTTGAATGAATGTACAAAAATGGATTTTGATGAGTGCGAAAGCACTTGAAATATAGGCTAGAAAAAGTGGCCTAGAATATGACTTAAACTTGAACTAGAAAGTGAACTTGAAAAATGGCTTGTGGTTTACCTAGAATATGTGCCTAAAAGGGCTATTATGATGTGATTACATGAAGTGGCATGTATGCCTATTGTTTGGCCTTTTAAGTTGCATAATTAATGTTGGCTTTAAGCCTATGGAATGTATGAATGTATTGGTGAAAATTGCACTGAAAAAGGCTAAGAAATAGACCTTAAATTGGCTATCGCAAACCATGTAAATGACTTATAACTGTCTAAATTAACCATTACCTTAACCAAAAATGAACTTAGAAAATAAATGGTAAATAAATAAGGATTCAATGTGTGATAAAGTCAAGGATTATATGAATTAAATTTTAGGTATGATAGGACTTAAGAATTATATTGGAAAATGGCCTAAAACTATCTAATTATTCTCATACACGACTGGGCTAAAATTTGACTACTAAAAAAAATAATAATTGTCTATTTTTAATTTAAGAATATTATAAAAAGTTAATCAGTAAAGAAATAAACATAAATAGAGGTTAAATGGCCCATTAGTTAGACACCCACTAGATGGGATGACTGGTAAACTTATGGATTTAGCAGCTGCTACACTATATGATTTTCAGGTAGGGCTAGTACAACGGTTGAGGTTTATTTTGTGGCCATTGTACTAGTCTATTGGATAGACCATTTTATGACTTACACATTTGGTGCTATTTATTCGATTATTGCCCGTGTAATGGTATAGGTCCCAGACAGCCACTACACTAATCTGTTGGAGAGACTAGTCTGCTAGGCAAAACAGATTGTGTACTTACTTTGGATATGTGATTTGGGAGTCTACGGACTAATCACTATGATGTTTATTAGGTTAGTGTAGCGGTCGTGATCCAGAATGCAGATCACTGCACTATTTTAGTTCCCTCTAAGTCTAATGTATTAGAGTGTCATTTATCTAGTCAAGCCTATTAATTTAATAAAATAAGTAACATATAAGATAATGAACATTACATAAACCATAAAGTACATAATTTGGAACAATTGACTGAATGTTTTTTTAAAGTGCATGATCAGGGCATTTTGGTAATTTGGACATATATGGCATTTATTGATCTAATAACCTGATTTTATAAATATTATCATTAATAGTGGTAGATATTAACAAGACATTTTAAGTTATTATCTAAATGAATAATCATTAATTGTGCACAAGTGTATTTTGGTCATTTTGCACCTACATACTTTATTTAGTGGCATGATAACTTGAATCTAAGCATATTATTACAGCATAAATAGATATTCTTTATGACATGATTTAAATGTTTGAATTCACCACTGAGTATTATATACTCAGCATACCAATTTCGACGCGTAAGTAATCAAAATTAGCAAACAACCTCGTAGTGTGTGCAGCTAAGTCAGAGGACAAGGTTAAAAGGTTATAGTGTAGATAGTGTACAGTTTTGCACTCATGTACATAGGTAGGGGAAGGGTACCATGTAATTGGTCATGTAATATATACATAGTATAAACTATGTTTTGTAATCAGTAAATTATCAAATTGCATGAATATGTTGCTTTGTTTACTAGATGGTTATGGTATGTGAGCCTGAGGCTTTAGATTTATAATTGTTTAATTGTGACCTAAGGCTTGTGTTGATGAACTAATAGATAAAAAATGCTAGATTGATTATTTAGGGGACTAGGTGGGTCTAGGAGATGAAATGTGACTTGATTGAAGTGTTTTTTATAGGTTTAAAATTTGGGTAGTGACTTAGACTCCCGTTATGCTACCGGATTTTAGGGAAAAGTCCAAATAGCTATAACTAAGTATTTTTGGCATAAAAAGGGTGACATAACCTTAAGCTGAGCTAAGAAAAAGATAGAATCAGTTTTAGAGATAGAATCAAATAATAAGAAATTAGTAAAAGTTAAACGAATGAACCAAAAGGACAATTTTAAGATGGGTGACCAATCGGGAAGTGCACCATTTATTGGGTTTTCTTCGGGAATCCAGTAGGAGGTGTCACATGGTACCTTTATTAAATGACATGTATGCAAAGGGTAAAATGATAATTTATATAATTAGACCTCATACAAACCTAATTAGAATGTATTAGACTTAGATGAAATAGTACATTATGGATTGGAAATGAGAAAGGATAAATGTGAATAATGTTAAAGATATTGGCAATGCAATATATGTGTTATGTGTTAAGATAGTTTAATACATAGTGTGCATTGCCATATTGTGAATTGCAATGCATGTTGCTAAAAGACTAACATGACAAATAAACATCCTAGCAGTTTCACCCTATAAAAATATCATATCAGATCATATCATGTAATATCATATACAACATATACGTATGTGGTGGCCCTTATAGACCTCACAATTACCGTACCTGTATGAAACATGACCATTACATAGTTATAGTGATATGTCATGCTAGTGCAGCAACCATAAGGTCCAATAGGGCTACTACACACTCTTATGCTAATGTAGTAGCCATGAGGTCTAAAATGTAGGCCACTACACATTATGGACCTAATATCCAATATTGGGATTGGTGTCTATCATATATAAACTAGTAAATGGTAAAAAATAGTTTACAAAATAATAAAAAAAATAAGTTAATTAATTGTAAAGGCAAGTATGATAAACAACACTAAATTATGTAACTTGATTAACTACATAATCAAAGGGGCATAATGCTTTGTGTATACACTTCATGTCATCTATTTATGTAACACTACATGCTGAATATAATTATGTGTGTGAGTTTAAACATATTCTATCAAATACACCACTAAGATTTATGGTTAGTGTATTGTGTTTTGGATGCATAGGTTATTGATAGACAGCTTCAACTTAACCTTTAAGTAGTAGTGAAGTGGAACTAGCTTTAATCTTTTTGATATACTTTTGTTTTATATAGTGTGATGTATATAACAATAGATGGCAGTCATATATAGATAGGTAGAATGAGTCAGTTTTGTCCCATGTGTATATTTTACTTAAGTTCAACTTAGATATGTAAATTAATATGCTAAATGTTGTATCGTTTTGGTGTGCATACACATTGACCTGACTATACATTGATGGTATGATTTTTATGACTGCTATAATAACTTGATTGTAAGAATGTTCATTGAGATTGGTTTTGAGGACTAAATTCATTCGAGATCATAGAATGAGATTGAGAATTTGTAAAAGTGTTGTTTTCTATAGGTTTATTTTGGGATATGACACCGTGCAACTATCATGTTGCTAAATTTTCATCTTAGTAGGACAGTTTTGTTTTGTGTGCATGTCTATATAATATATGGTTTGTTTGCATGTGAGCCTAAAATGTTTAGGATTTACACACACATATAGCACAATTTTAAGGAGATAATAATGAAACTAGGTAAAATCTATAAATGTGTCATCTCTTATTCGAGCTAGCAATGGTTCGGGGTAAGAGGTGTCACAATGTGCCATCTCTCATTCAGATCTAGTGACCGGGTCAGGTGAAGGGTGTCACAGTTTCTATGGACTCATGCATAATGGAAATTAAACATCTATGGAACCTCAATAAAGGTTGGAATATTAAAAAAATTAAGAAAATTAAAGAAATAATTGAATAAGAATTTTTACCGTAAATTCTCTATGCAATTCCAATTTGCAGCTTTTCACCTCAACGAGTTATCACAAACCATAGTGATCCTATTAGGAATACCTCCAAGGTATCCACACTAGTACCAAATTTAATGAGAACTCTCTAAGAGGTGGAAAAGTGAATTTTATTTCTAGGTGCTAGTAAGAACTAAAATCCAAGAAGAAATACAAAGGAGAGGGTTTAAAAAGAGGTGAATTTTTGATAATAGTAAAGAACAATTCTCTCAATTGTGGCTATCATTTGGTGAATGAATTTTAGAGGATTTTCATACCATTTTTTCACCCCTAGGTCAAATTTTCTAGCCTTTAAATCCCTAAAAGGCTAAGCAAAAAATAGACTATTAATTAATTAATTAAACGGTCCAATTCTAATCCAATCACTTAAAATATTTAGCTAACACCTAATTAATATTTTAAGCTTTTGCTCTTAGGCTCCAAGCCAAATAAGCCTTCTCATTTTATTTTATATTATTTAATAGGATCCCATATGATTAAATACTTTGTTATTTTACCATATTAATTAGCTTTTATTAGTGTGTGACCCTATAGGTTTCTAAAGTGCATTAGCACTCCACAGTGGAATAAAGTCTTAGTCTAATAGGGACTCTATAGATTCAATGCTATTGAATCAATACCAATTCTCTAATTGATATAATACTTTTCTAGCCATGCATCTTGATAGCACAAGCATCAAAAAGTCAAGTGGTTTGACTAAACCCTTCTATATCCAATTACAGCGCAATAAACTCCCTTCACTATCTTTATCCCATTTAGTTTAGAGTGTGGACTTATGTCAACTCAATGTTTAACTAAGTATGTCTAATTAAACCCTAGACATATTGTTCTAATAATTTCACATTTATTCTAAAAATTCCCTTTGTGAATCCCACTCACACATGGCATCTTACTTTGGCTAAATATTCTTAAATAAGATTACTCATTAGAACTGTCCCTAGTATAATTTAGGGTGGTGAATCCTTTGTTAATTACTATCCTATCTTCAAATATATCATGCCATACCCAAGCACCTCACTATGTATACATCTTATTAAAAAGTAAAAGCTTTAGAGTAAAAAATATGCCACTCTATATATTTAGTGATCTCAAGTCTAAAGATACTTACAATACTGATATGTTGAGATGTTTTAATTAACATAGATTAAGTATCCATGTGAAGATTTCATAGTGGGTCTTCAATGAACTTACTTCCCTAATAAGCATCCACATGTAAACTCTAAGCATCTCTAGGCTTATAGCTTATGAGAACTACTACTTGATCCAATTAAGAAGTATAATATGTGCTAATTTATTAGCATTAACAATTTCCTATCTTATTAATACTATGATCAGGAATATTTAGGTATATCACATTTGCATGCAATAAGAATCTCACATCATGAACATTTCATGATTTCCTCTACACTGTGATTTAATGCTAAGGACATTATAGCATGATTTAAGACATTGCAAACAATTATAAGTAATATATTGAAGTACCATGATATAGAGAGAAATGCCTTTTGTTGTAAACCAAAGTTTATTATGCACATAAAATTTCCCTTATACATTTAACATATTATTCCATACGTGCTGCTCTTACCTCTATATTCAATTATCTTAATCATTAAGTTAGTAGAAATACTATAATTACATTAATGTAACTTTTTTTTATAGTATGCTCATCAATAAAATAACATGTTTCAAATATACACATATATATACATATAATCTTCCTCATATCTCAGTAATATGTTTCTCTATTTCAAGTAATCATGTTCTAATGCTCACTTTCAATTACAGACCTTAACTTACAGTGATTCAAGAATCATTATCATAAATATTTATCAATATCAATTTCATTATACTAACAATCTTAGCCATTTAAGGAAATTTAATGAGAACTTAATTTGTCTCTTATATCTCTATTTTCATCAAATACCTTATTTGTTATAATTTATATTCTATCCCTTATACTTTTAAAAATCATGTTCGACTCTTTTCTTAAGTTTGCCTTTCAATTTATTGAAATTAAGCATCATACAATATATTCAATTAAATTACATTTTAATCTCTTTTATAAATCATTATTTGCTTTTAACTCTATTTTACACCTAAGCTGTAATAGTTCTCTAATAACTTTAATATGCTTAACTTAAAATAAATAGAATACATTTATTATCTTCCTTAAAATTCATAATAATTCAATATAATCATATTCTAAATATAAAAAGAAATAATATTTGTCTCTATTAAATAATTATCAACCCCAATTTTAGATTTACATACTTAATTACACATATGTTTATCTATTCATTAGTATACTATCAATTTCTTGCTTACTTACATAATATATTTTACATACCATTTACATTAGTATGTTAAATTTCTTCATACAATTATTTATGTGATACCCTCTGCCTGATCCGGTCACCAGACCAAAATAAAGAGTGCGCACACAAGCATGCTATCAAGACTAGCTAGACCCAAATAGAGAGCTTACACACAAGTATGTTATTCGAACTATCTTTCTTTTTACTTATTAAAATGTGTTTGTATTTATTCCTAATAAAATGCCTTATTTATAAAAATGCAAGTTAACAAAAATGTTTCAAAAACTTGATTTGAAAACAAATTCGGGAATCCTCATGTTAAAAATTTGACAACATAATGGCTGTACTAAGACACTATCCCAAAAATTAATAGTATCCTATAATGAAAACAAACACTTCTATATCATTTCAAACTCAGTCTACAACTTCTGTGATCCTCCTAATCACCCCAAACCATCAGACAAGACAAATCTCAACCCGAAACATAAGAAGAGGTATCATACAAGCTTAAAACAATTTAAAGAACTTAAAGAAGGTTATAAAACCATTAACAGCCTTATATTTACATTACAACATAGTTTAGACTCATTACTTATCGCATAAAACATACGAGTGCTTCTTTTTTATATACATTTCATAATCTAGTATATACAACAAAACTACACCAAAATATTGTCTTGACTAGATTGTCTTGATGTCTTAAGGTTTCAACTCAATTATTCTCCTTACCTACGTATCACAAAGTAAATGATATGCTAGGCAACAACTTAGTGGTATAATCGAAATAACTTTTGCAATAATGCCATACCATTATTGTACATCATTATACAAACATAAATAAACATAGTTCATGATATGTATAATTCAATTCATAACATGAATATATGATAAAACATACTAATCATAACATAAATCCCATGCTAAACGTGAAAATCACATTAGACATACACATTATACATGATAAAATCCATATTCAAATTATATTAGGTTCATTTTACCATTCCTATATTAAGAGAGACCATATCCTATGGATAATAAGGGTGGATAGCCAGTATAACTACCATGAACCCAAAGGTCTATCTATAAATGTGGATCCGAAGATTAACATAGCATGAGACCTAAAAGTCAAGCATAACATTAGTCTAAGACTGAGCATAGCATGAGTCTAAGGATAAAACATAGCATGATAACCATTATGACCATTTATGAACCCAAAGTTCACTTACCAACATGGATCCAAAGATCAAAAATAAAGGCCTATGGGTCAGACATTTAGTGAACCTTATAAACTGAACTAATATCAATGAGGGCACCAATGTACCCAAGCAATTGCTAATGAACCCTTAGTTAATTAGTCAACCTATCTGAACTATGTTGTGACTTATATGGGTGATTAACAAATTTTTTTAGTTACACCATCTTAATTAAGCTTAAAATAGCTTATAATTACCTTGGTTTAGCTACCTAATGACTAAACTAAGAAATTATGTTATTACTTACTTTTATGATCAAGCACAATATTTCATTTAAAAAATCACATACCAAGTCATATTTCATCATCATGTAATCATAAATATATTATCAATATCTCAATGCCATTTTCATGATCATTAACATACATGTGATCATGTATCATCCATTACATGCTAAGCATAATGCATATTCATGCATGGACATATCATAAGACCATTCAAACACCAAGCTTTTAAGCACACATATGCCACCTTTTTTACATCATACATAAGCATCACTTTAATTTCTATGCATAACCATACACACAACCTTCATTATATACATCACACATGGACATGCATGCATAAGGTTCACTCAGCCTACACACTAAAAAGCATCACTTTATGCATGTATTTTCACTTTCTCTTTTTATGTAACATGCATAATTCACATGGCCATTTAGCCATAAAATATAATGCACATCCCTTATGCATTCTTCAATCATACAACATCATATTCCATGCTTACAAGATGGCCTTCATCAATTCACTTCAAGCCATAATTTTTAGCCTACATTAAGTAACATAAACACATGCATACACATATATGGCCATTCAACCATAATACCAACACCCATATTAAAGTGCATAAATCCTTATTAAAGGCATCAATTCATATCATTTACATTTTAAAACATGACTAAATGCCAATTGACATCATACATAACCATTTTTACATAAACATACATACTTATATAATTGCACATAATCAAGCATTAATGAAATTTACACAAATTAGATCGATTACACTTACCTCTTAAGTCAAAATACACCATAAAGCTCAACTACACCTTTCCTTTTCCTTTATCTCAAGCCCTATCTATTTTCATAACTACCTTTAACAGGCTCGATATATAAAAATCAGTATAAAATTAATGAAAGCATGAACATAACCTTGGGCACCTAGAGAACATGGAAAAATGTTAAACTTTGAAAAATCTTATTCGATCAATCCCAAGTCACTATTTATTGAGATGAAAAATCGAGCAATTCATTCATTTTCCCTTGAAATTCACATGAGAATCAAGGTATACAATGTATAGAGGCATGGAATTACATCTCAATTATCAAGAATCATGCAAAAATTGAGAAGTAAAGGAAGAAAAATGGTGCTTTTCTTCTCTAGGAGGCGTCAGCTAGTCATGGGAGGAAGATGATACTATTCCTCTTTTAACCACCATTTGACCCCTTTTATATACCTCTTTCTTATCCATTTTTAATCTCCTTTTTTACACCCAAGATACCCTTAAAATCCTATTAAATTAGATCTCAAAAGCCCTTAAAATCCATTTTCAAAAATTAAGAAAAATTGATTACAAATATAGTTTTAAAGTTACCTTATTTTTGTAAAAATACTTCCTGATCTCCAAAAATTCCAATTCTAGTGCCAACATGCTAATTAGAATTTTTGAGTATTAAGTTCTACAAATCCTAGAATTTTCTAAGTAACTTTTGAATATTTTATGGTTCAGCTAAAACTAGGTCACTATTCACGTGATAGTGCCATAAAACTTAATTGTCATTTTCAACCACCTAAATAACTTTGTTCTGACTTTAAAATTCACCCATAATTATGTTATAATTAATACTTCCATTTAGTAAAATTAGTGTGACCCGATGTTGGAAAATACTATTCACATCCCATGAAGCACTACTCATAACACAAGGATTTTTCGGGTGTTACATTTTTTCCCTCTTAAAAGAAATGTCATCCTCACAATTAACTGGCTTAAACAACTAAGGATATTGCTCTTAAATTTAAGCTTCTATTTCCCTATGCAACCTCTTCCATCCTATGGTGTTTTTAGAGAACTTTTACTAATCATATAATCTTATTTTGCACCTCTTTGACTTCTCTAGCAAAAATCCTAACTGGTTCTTTTTCATAAGATCGGTCTAGGTTAACCTCAACCTCTTCCACCGATAAAACATGTGTCAAATCTAATTTGTATCTTAGAAGCATAGACACATTAAAGATATCATGAATCTACTGAAGTTCTAATGGCTAAGCTAATATGTAGGCTACTAGCTTTGTACATTCTATCACTTCATATGGCCCAATAAACCTAAGACTTAACTTGCCCTTATAGCTAAAATTTAGAACTTTTTTCATCGTGAAACCTTTAGAAACACCTTGTCTCCCTCCTCATATTGCACATCTTTCCTCTTGAGGTCCATATATGACTTATGTCTATCAGAAGTTACTTTTAACTTATCCCTAATGATTTTTTCCTTTTCCTCGGCATCTTTGATGAAATCGTATCCCATTAGCTTAGTTTCACATAGCTTACTCTTGCTAAAGGAGTTTTGCACTTCCTCCTATATAGCACCTCATAAAGAGCCATTCCTAAACTTGCTTAATGGCTATTGTTGTAAGAAAACTCCACCAATGATAGATAACGATCCCATCTACCCTTGAATTTGATGGTACAACTCCACAACATGTTCTCAATCACCTGATAAACATGTTTTATCATAAGCATAACATCGTACATACTAAACATCCAATCACTCAAGTATCAAAATACTATATGAATGACTCTTTCTGACTGTCCTATTATTTTATAGATGAAATGTCATACTGAAGCTTAATCGAGTACCTAAGGCATTGTAAAGCTTTTTCCAAAACCTCAATGTAAACCATGGGCCTCAATCTAATATGATGGAAGACAACACTCTATGCAACCTAATGATCTCAACTATGTGTAACTCAATAAGCTTCTCTAAAGAGTAATCCATCCTCACTGGTATAAAATAAGTTGTCTTGGTCAAGTGATCTACCACAACCCATACTGAGTCACACCTGCTCCTTGTCATAGGTAACCTAACCATAAAGTCTATAGTGACCCTGCCCTATTTCCATTCTAGAATTGCTATAGGTTGTGGCAATCTAAATGGAACTTAATGCTTTTACCTTCACTTGTTAATACGTAAGGCACTTGGTTAAATACTCTGACACATCCCTTTTCATACTATGCAACCAATATGATAATTTCAAATCCTAATACATCTTTGTGATACTAGGATGCATAGCATAAGGAGCATTTTGATCCTCATCTAAAATTTATTTCTTTAACTCTTTAACATTTGGAACACAGATCTTGTTGTGATAATATAAACAACCATCACTCTTTATCTCATACTCAGTGGGCTTCCCTTCTTGTATAGCACTTATCATGCTCATAAGCCTATGATTATCCTTCTGACAATCTTTGATTATTGTAGTAAACTAGGTTTGACTTACATCTCTAATAACAAAAAATTAACACCCACAAGCTATAATATGATATTCATGGCTCTTATGGTGGCCATGAACTTTCTGTTAAGCACATTAGCCATTACACTGGCCTTTCTAAGATGATAATCGATCAAATAGTCATAGTCTTTATCAATTCCATCTATCTCCTCTATCTCAAGTTTAACTCCTTCTATGTCGGAAGATACTTCAAACTCATACGATCAATATAAACATAGTTCTTCTCTCTGTAGAGATAGTGCATCAAAATCTTCAAAGAAAACACAATAGTTGCAAGTGCAAAATAATAAGTAGAGTAGTTCTTTTCATGCAACTTCAGTTGCCTTGAAACATAGGCAATAACTTTGCCATTCTATATTAGATCATAACCCAACCCATTAAGTTAAGTATCACTATAAATGGTGAAGTCCATACACCCCCTACCTATTCCCAAAGCAAATAAACAAATAGTGCCACTTCCTGTAGGTCACCCATCCTTAGATTTCACTAGGGTTCATTTGTTTAACTCTTATGACACTATGACCAACTTTGACATGTTTGACCATCTAGTGTATGTTATGGTACAGCCTCTTATTACTACCAATTTTAGTCTAATAAATTTCCATTATATATATATTATCCATTTTCCAAAAAATTGGGTAGCATAGT
>CANXYI010317143.1:0-13674 GCA_948208565.1 Hura crepitans | reverse complement strand
ACACACACACATACACACACACACACACACACACACACACATATATATCCAGTTTAGTTTACTTTAATAGGTGTGTTCTCTCTTACTTAGATTTGTACAATCTATAACTTTTTATTGACATATTTTCATTTCAATTTTGCTTTCTATGAATAACCTTGCTTTTTATATTTATTTAGAGTTAAGCATTTAGCCTAGTAATCATTCACATTGAGCTTTCAAGTTTATACATTTATTAATGTATTTTTCTTTCTGTAATTAATCTTTCACTATGGAACTTCTTAGGTTTACATATAATTCTTATGTACTTCTTTCCCATTTAACTCATGCCTTTTGCCCGAGCTCTATGCCAGCAGGTGAGTAGATCCATGTCGAAGTCCTAACAATTTAGCTTTCATGTAGTACATGTGAACGTGTATACATTGCACAAATGTACAATCATATAGCACCTAAAAACACTTAAACCTACTTTGAGACAACTAAATTTAACACCCTTATACCTAACCGTTAACCTAGCTCAGGCATAAGATGATATGTATCTATTTTGATTATCTTATTTGTTTAGGTCATTAGTATATGTTATTGATCCGATTAGTATAAACATTTTATCTAAATATTTATTTGTATCTAATGAAACCTCACATTATATGTGACATATATTCATTATATACAATCAATAGATTCATAGTAAAACATTAATGTTATTAAAATTAGTATTTAATAATTAATTATTACAACTGCCATCTACAAATATAACTTGAAATTAAGACAATCTAAAGCTATTCGCTAACTTATACTGATTAGTAATGTATATAGTAACACTGATTCTCTAAACAAATACACTTAATTCAAACAACATTTATTTAGATCAAAATGCAGATATACTTTTATCATGTGAATAATGCTCATAATGGACTCTCCTTACCTATGCTTTTAATCTTTCTACTCAGCCAATGTTAAGACTCAATCTGCTATATCTGTCACCTTTAACCATTACCTATGCATCAGCACAAAGCCAATACATTAAGCATAATCACTCCATAGTAATAATATGGAACTTATATTCCTTATATGACTGAATGATGCATCTTTAATTCTTGTATTGGTCTTTATCTATTCCTCCATCTTCCTTATGTCTTTACATAAGTATGTATAATAATTAATTAGAGTATTAACTTTATTCTTATTATTATTCCTTTATTTTATTCTCCTATTTATCATGAATAATTATTAGATATATGGTAGCTTTAGTTTAACTTTTACTATATTCCCTTACCCATTTATCATATTTAATGTTTATTAGTATTTAGGTTTCTAGTCATTTAATTTGTCTTAAAATATCCTTGGTATGCAAATTTTTTTTCTTTTCTCACATGCTACATTTAAAATTGGATAGCATTTGATATTTAACATACTTTCTATATAGCATAGTTTCTATGAATACTTCCTTAATATATTTGCATATGTGTGTTTACAATCTTCCTTTACTTCTACTTGAAACTTCTATCTTTCCTTGCTTGTTTTCCCCTAATATTGATTAATTTCTCTTAGTGCTTTGATATATAATTATTCAATTCCCACTTTAATTTATATTTGATGAGTCTATGTTACCTAAGCCATTCTTAGGTACATAGCATTCATAGTACTTTATCACTACGATATTAATCATGTTGTCTATCCTCTATAAATCATTTCAATATTTTTCTTTTTATAACATCTAATTTTAATACTATAAAATCATTTCTTGTAAATTAATCATTTTTAACCTCATTATTTCTTTGTTCAGCCCATATTTGATAAACAAACTCTGAACACTGGATGTTGGTATCTAACTATGCAGTGGCTCACATTTTTTACTATGGTAGCTGTTCTTACCCATTTCTACTCGATAGGAAGGATCAATTCATAAGAACCTCCTATACCAGAGTGGTAGAGATCAGCTTTGATGGACCACCTAATAGTAGGAATAGCAGGGATCAGCACTGAGGGACCTCTTAAATCCCAAATACCAATCATACTCAGGTGAATACCAAGCATTAGCCTCGTGGGATCTCCCAAATCCACTAAAATGCGAGTAAATAAGGATCAGTTCGTGCAGACCTCTTAATACCAAATCTAGTTGGAGTTAGTTTGTGTGAACTTCTTCAATGACATTGGATAATTTGGTTTAATCTATGTAGATCTCCCAATACCTAGTTATGTAGGGCTCCCTATCATAACCTCAGCAACTTCACCGACCATACTAACACATAAGCAATGGTCCATAGAGACTAAAACCCCTTGTAGCTGCTAACTCCCTAGTTGACCGGTTAACCTACCTAGTAAGTGGTCTAACTCATATGGGCTATTTCTTAGTTCTCATTGCATTTCACTGTTTATTTCTTTCCATGCAATTTTGACATCATAAGAAATTGAATCATATTCATAATAAACATTGGCATCATATTTTATTCTCATGAGCAAATAAATATAAATTTTGTAATTTATCATTATAACATACTTTTTCTTTCAATGCTTCTTAAATATATTAATGCTCTAGTTCTTCTCATGATGATATTTTTCATCACTTGTATCATCATTATATCTTTCAACTTGTATTCCATGAGTTAGAGTTTTTTTATTCATTTAATTACCTATAAGTCTTTTAAAGCAATTTCCTTAAATTACCCTATTACACTATATCATTACCTTTTCCTTAAGTATATATTATTAACTTACTTTCTATTATTTTATATATAAATCTTTAATATATTTCTAATTTTTTTACTTCATGCATTCTTTATAAGTAAATTATTCTTTAGTTCTTATTGATTAATTCCACAAACTTTATTTTGACTCAATTTTTTAAATATAATTTCATTAATTTCTATTATTACCTCTTTATTGATACTATTATTATTCCATCAATTCCTTATTCATTTATGCCAATGCATGTATTTCCTATTTCCTTCTAATATCACATTCTTAATTTAATTTAATTCATTTAATTATACTTTCTTACTCTTGTATTTTTCCCTTTAAGACTTTCTTAGATATTTAATCACTTAATTTAAAATCATTATTTTATTAATTATGTATCTATTTAATTACCCTTCTCATTATACTTAGTTAATTATTACATAAATTTCTCTTTTTACTGATATAATGATTACAAAATTCCCAAAGATTTATGTATCCCTTATATTTTTCCTTTATTATCCAAGTTTATATCACAATATTACATTTCTTCTTTTTATTCATCATATTTAATTTCTTTTTACCTTTATGTATTTTTATGCTTGTATATATGTTTACTTTAACATATCTACCATATATCAGTTAAACTATGTAATTTATTTCATGCCATCCTATAATTCTTATTATTGCCTTCCTCTCATATACCTCTTTAATTTTTCAATTATGTGTGTGTAATTTATTCTATTAGCAACATATTTCATTCTTTATTCTCTTATACAACTATATAATATGTTTTTCTTTATTTTTCCTTTCTAGTTAATTATACCATCTAATTTGGCCTATTATTCTCCTTAATTGTACCTATTTTAATTCAATTATGTATTTATCCATTAATACCTACTCATTCATCATATTCACACTTATGTATTTTTCAAATCTTCAAAAATTATAGGCCATAACCATTTATTCAACCTATTTTATTTTCTTACATATCTACAATTACAATTTGCTACACTATGTACTTAATTAACAATAAAATAGTCTTATTCACTTAATACGTATTTTCGACTATACGAAGTTTTCATCCTACCTATTTTGTTTCATCATTTTAACTATTTTAACATAGTTCCTTTGAATTTTAATTATGTTTCTTAATATTAATTTCTACTACAACTAAGTATTCAATCTAAACTAGCAACTTCTATAACACAAAATTCTTCAAAATTCTATACATACTGTAATTTCATACTAATTAAATTTCATTCCTTATTTTCTTTATTTTCCTCACTCTTACATATCCTAACATAAACCTTATATAAATTCCATCAACACATTTTATCCATCGATAACAATATATTATTCATACTTTACATAAACCATAACATATATGAACCATAATTTAGAATACACATACCTCATGTCCTTAAATCCATCAATCCACCATTTCCTATTGATTAACTCCATCTTAGATCATCCTTCCTCCATTTCCATGAACTTAATAAATGAATTTGCTCATGAAAAGTTCATTAAAAGTAACATTAATCACATAATTTCATTATATACTTATAAACTAACACCTAATTAACTTAAATAAATCACTTAATCTACTTGGGTTAAGAACCACTAACCATAATGAAAATGATCTTAAACCATTGCCTAACACCTCATTTCTTCCTCTGACTCCTTGCTCTTTTGACAGATTTTTGGGTTGATAGCACAATAGGGTGGTTATAATAATCATTTAACCATAATATTTAGTGATTATTTGGTGTGATGAGTAAAAAAGAAATGGGGAAGGGAATTAAAGATGGATTTTTTGGCTGTGAGAGTTTTTAGGGGTGTGTTGGCTACAACTAAATGAATAATATTTTAATATTTGGGTATTTATAAGTGAGATTGATGGCTAGGATTAAAAGTAGCATTTTACACTTGGATGGTTTAGATTTTTTCACATGTAATTGGTTCAAAAATATCACTTAATCCTTTACACCTCATCTCCCTACTTATTTCCATTTGGATTGCCAATATTAATCTTACTACTATTTAATCCAATGATAAAAAATGCTTCATACATAATTATTTGTCATTTTCCTTACATATGTACATATTTAATGTGAATTTATTCCATTAATTTTTTTCTCATACTTCCCATCTTTAAAAAAATTCCAACAATATGATTTTTTGATTCCTCGTAATTTTTTACCATTAGTATGTGCCACTTGTAGAATTTTCTGAGCACATTTCTAAATATTCCTATCAGTTCTGAGCAATTTATTATTTACTGTAGATCGTAAATTCAAAATTTATTTTTTATTTTTAACTTCCTATATGACTTTAAATGCTTCCAAGATTTCACCACAATGGATCTTATAATTAATACTAATTTTTGATAAGAATAGGTCTATATGCCTAGGGGCACTATTTATGGCCCATATGGCACTATTCACTGGGGCCTACTCCCGAACCTTATTTTTCTCTTATTTTCTCATCATTACTATGCCACATGTAGTATTTTTATAACTCCTATGTGTCTCTCTCCTCTTTTTGCTAATGAATAGTGAAGTTCTCATTTTCCCCTAGACTTTCTACAAAATTTCCATTTTGCCATTCGATCATTTTTCACTCTATAGTTCACACAAACCAACTCCACACGATCTATACATCAATTTTATTTGCCACTTTTTCTTCTAATTCAATTTCTAACCTTATGAAAAACCAAAATGAATGTCGGGGTATGTCATTTCCAATGAGGGGCGATTATAAACAAGTAACATTAGTCAGACGGAAGCATGTCATTAGTGCATGAAATTGGTAGATATTACACTAAAAATAAGATATCTTATTTTTAAAAGTGCTAACTTAGTTTTCTTTGTTTAACATGTAGGCAATAGGAGAATGCTGAGGATAGACACCCTCTCTAAGGTAGCCTTGTCTAGAATTCCTAATGCATCTTAACATTTTAGTTAGCTGACAACTTTTAATGTATCTTAATGTATAAAAAGGAATTATATATGTGTTATAGAATATAATTGGCTATTTCTTGTTTTATAATCATATATATATGACATGTCAAGTACTTAGTCAATTTAATGTAAGAATCATCGAAGGGTTAATAGATAGGCACATAAATCCCTAATTTGATATACAAGTGTGTGTAATTAAGGGCAAGTGGCCTAGATTTGGTTAGGGGAGCCTTATATAACTCTTCCTTTCATAGAAGAGAGTTTAGTTGTGTTCTTGAGTCGTCATAAGGGTGACAGACCCATTGTCTTATTGTTGTATGAAATTGCCATATCTTGATGCTTGATGTAGTCATAGGGTGATAAATGTGCACATATTTCTCATCCAAGTGAAATTTTTTAATTAGCCTCTAATTAGCTATTATGCTACCAAAATTTTACTTTAGACCATTTGTTTAGTGAAACTATTACATGTGGTGGTCAAGTTATCAATCAGGCTTAGCTAATCTTATCATTTGAGTTAACTAAGTAAGGCACAAACACCTAAGTTCAAGCAATTAAATTATATGGTTACACTCATTATTGGTTATTCGGGAGTAACCTAAGGGTTGGGTGTTACAAAGCGGTATCAGAACAGGTCGATGGTTTTAGCACATTTTAAATCATATGTTATAAGTACATATATGTTACATATATGCATACATAATTAAAGTGAGCTATGTAAGATGATTTTAGCAAAACTTTTTACACATATAAGAGAAGTTGTCCTCAAGTATTCAGTAAGCTCTCATAACTAGAAGAAGCTATAAGTAACTAGTCTAATTTTGTGTCATTTTGAAAATGTTAATTTTGTAACAAATGTAAAATTACATTATAATATGATTTTATACATGATATAGACTTTGATTGTCTTAAAGCTTATATGCCTCAAGAACTATTCATGAATAGATATTGGAAAGAAAGAATGGGAACTGAATTTTTTTTATTATCTTATAAGCAAGTTGTTTCTAGCTTATTATGTAAGAGCCTAATACAATTAAGCTGGAACCTTCAATAAGTTATAGCACTAAGAGTTCTTAATCAGACCCCTAAGTGTAACTAGGACTTTACATGATTACATTGACCTATTAAACAAAATATTTAATCTATACTCGATAAGTTAATAATGGTATTTATAAAAGATATCTTAGTTTATTTTAAATCTAAGGAGATACATACTAACCTTAGAAAAGATGAGTAATATGAATGTTCATAAAGGAGTGGATAGATAAAGTTAAGAAGTGAAGGTTTTAGTTGTGGAATGAAACCTTTCTAAGATGTGTAATATCAGAAAAGGGCACTAGAGTGGTCATAAAAGAGGGGCATTGTAAAAAATTAGGAAAAGTATGAAACAATTATGTCGTTGATTATTTACTTAAGATCCACCACTTTGTTTCGAGGTCGATATAACTTATGTGGAGGAGAATTGTAGAACCCCAAGGATCAAGTGGTTAAGTCGATCTGAGTGAAACTTTATGATGATGATTTAAGAATAATTACTTAAGGAATTATGTGGTACATTGGATTTTAAGAAAATAATTAATTTGAGAATTGATAGAATTAGACATAAGGGGGATTTAGATTAGTGTCAAAAAAAAGGGGGACCTAAGCAAATATGTCCTACAAAATACATTATATAAATTAATTTTTTAATTTTTATTATAGATAAATATTTAACACCACTTTATAAAAGTTTTAAGGCTATGTTTTTTTTTGTTTGCTCTTTATTTCTTATAGGGAATATAAAGGAAGAGCTAAAATAAATAATTAAAAAAAGTTTAAATGAAGAGCATAATAAGAAATAAAAAAATGGGAGAGAACAAATAAGGGAGGAAGTAGGTATCAAGGATAGCGAAGAAAAGGAAAAGAATTCGAAGTGGGGGAAAATCTAGTTCTATAGTAAGATTTAATGGTGCAAGATAGGGAATAAGAATCAAGCATAGATTATGAAGATTAAAATGAGAGTCGCTTGCAAAATATGGAAAACTTCAGAGTATAGCCATCATGAAAATTTAATGGGGATAGAATTGTGATAGAAGTAGAAATGGCAGTGGAGAATGAAAGCGATGAGGAATGGTAAATTTGAAATTTTCCTGAATGTTGCAGCTTTACAGTGATGGTAAAATTAATTAAAGACTTGAGGCATTACTAGAGTAGCAGTGATTGCTGTGAAATCTGGTGAATAGAAAGTCAGAATGATAGAGGGTTGGAAAAGGCATGAATAAGCAATGTTAGAACTTGCACAGTAGTAAGACACAATGATTTCTATTACAACAACTATCCTAAATGCTTTGAGAGGATAGCAGTACATTAAGGATAAAGGTAGTAGTAGAAAGTAGCACTTGCAAGTAGCAAGCAGTGGTTGGTTAGGGAACATAGGGTTACTAATATTGATTTTAAGTTTTTCTTTTCCCTTTTACAATTATTTATTATCTCAAACACATTAAAAATTATTTGAGGATGTTTGTAATTGGTTTTTAGTTAGGTAATTGTAAATCTAAATTGAGGCAAAATAGAAGGAGTGAGAGCTTGATTTACAACATGAGTTTGCTACCCTTCCTGTAGAAAAATAAGCATTTACAACATATAATCTTAAGGGATGATGTTACTTGGAATAGGGATTCCATAGAGTTTTATTATAATGGTGGCTTAGTCATTACTTGTATAAAGAGTAGCTAACAAACATAGAATATTTGAAAGAAATAGTAGACGTAAAGTACATGTATAGATAAGTATATATGATGACATGGAAGGTAACTCAAATTAAGTATGGGAATGTGTAAATAGGAGGAACTCCCTAGGGCATGTGGTTGAGTTTCATGATTAATATTGTTAGTAGGCCCGTAATTAGTGTGAGTCATTGAGTAGAATGCCAGTTAACCATGTAGGAAATTTATGAATTCATATGTAAATATTAGAAGAAATGCAAAGCTTAGTTCAAAGAGGCAAGTCAGATTCCTTTCAAGATTTGTGGTATAATTAAATAGAATGATGTAACTAAAATTTTAAGTTAATCGTAGCTTTATACAACAAAAAAGGAAGGAGCATTACATATAAGATAAGGTTACAATTATATGTTAGTTAACCCACAATAAATATATGAATACTCCAAAGAAATTGATAGTTATGTTATCAATTTTAAGCATAAACCCATATGTAACAATAGAGAGGGGTGGTTATTCACTAAGAAGGAAGGATTTATGTGTAATGGATAATTATAGGTATAAAAAGTAAAGTAGATGAACTCTCTCATTAAACATATATCTTTTAAGAAACTTAACTGAATTATTTGGAATACTAATGATCTTTTATCTTTAAAAAAGTTTCTTTAAGTGTGAAGGAAATTGTAAGTGTAATAGTTCTTTTACAAAGATAATGCTTTGGGTAACCTATGTAAGATATCTTTAAATAGTACTTCCTCATACAAGTAACAAGACTAGATGCTAACATAAGTGTGATACACCTTTAAACATGATAGTGTGATGATGAGTTATGCATAGTGTAGGAAATTGTTCGAGGCAAAACCTATATTATGCATGAATATGGTATTTTATTGGGATAAAATAACTTAATTTGATACTTACTGGGAATAGAATAAACACATGACACCGAAAATAATATTTTAAACTACTAGAAATGTAATTTTTGTATGACAATATAGGAATACTCTGAAGTTAGTGTAACATTAAAAGGGATTGTAAAAATGGGAAATTTGGCATTAGAATTAAATATGGGCTAGTGCATATGATACAAAAAGTATATGGCTTGATGTAGTTGTAAGTACTCATTAGCTATTGGATCAGGTAGCATATGAAACATGTGTTTATTGGCATACTCCTTGTTCTATAAGTAAATTTTATTAGATAAATTAGCTAATTTATTTGTAGAGTTTTCTTTAACCATAAGACTTCTCTTTTATTAATGATAAGGTAAGAACAATCAAATTTCTTTATGCGTAGCAAAATTTTGTAGTAAATGCACATTTGTATACTCTTTAAGGTCTAAATGATTATCATTTGACATAGGTAAAACAAATAATGGACAAGGGAGTAGTGTGCTACATGATATTGTTTATTGATTGAAGACCATTAATTATAGTGCTAATCTTTACATCCTTAAATGTCTAAGTTTAAGAAATGTGCTCGTATCATCTGTGCATCATCCATGCTTCACATAGATGTGTAATTAACTTGTGGAATGTTACCTAGTAGTATATAATGCTATTAATGCTTAAGTTATATCAGATACATGCCTAAAAGGCTAGTATCAGCTAAAGATAATTGAACAGAGATATTTTAAAACAACAAATGGAATTATGCTGAGAAAATAAGGAGTAAAGTATGGAAAGTGATCCAAAAAAATTCATTGATATGCAAGAAGGAATAAAGAGATTAACCCTCATAGTTGAATCAAATGGTTAAATAAAGAAGATTTAAGGCATGTGAATTCATGCAAATAAGTTTAACTAGTTTGATTTTAATTAAAGCTTCATTTTGAAGGTGTTTTTCAATGAGTAAAGAGGCAAATAATCATTTATCCTTTAATCTCATTGTTTGGATTAATTGTTTAAGGTATTTAATTGCAATTAAACTTAGTTAAATGGGTTGGAAATGATAAGAAGATCTATAGACTTGTTTGTTTTATATACTCCCAACATTATATCAATCATATCAACAATTTTGAACCTTATGTATAAATAGTATACTTGTTTTAATTCATAATGCTTTTTCTAGGAAACATAATAAATATGCATGCACCCATGGAAAAACTTATGCAATTACAGGTCTATACGTAATAATGCTTGTGCATTAGCAACATGGCATGTTCCAAGACCTTGGATAAGGTTGTGGTAATATAAACAACCATCACTCTTCATTTCATACTCAATGGGCTGCCCCTATTCGATGGCATTTATCACACTCATCAACATGTGATAATCCTTTGGCCATCTTTAACTTGCTATAACAAACTAGGTTTCACTTGTATCTTTGCCAACAAATAATTATCAAGCATAAACTAAAACCTGACATTCATGGCTCTCTTAGCTACTATGAATTTCTTGCTCAAAGCATCAACCACTACATTGGCCTTCCTAGGTTGGTAGTCATTCAAAAAATCATAGTCTTTAATCAACTCCATCCATTACCTCAATCCAAAGTTTAACTCTTTATGTGTTAGAAAATACTTGAGACTTTTGTGATCTATGTATATTTAACATTTCTCACCATAGAGATAATGTCTCCATATCTTCAATGCGAACACTATCACTGCAAGCTCCAAATCATGAGTAGGATAGTTCTTCTCATACGGCTTTAACTGTCGAGAAGCATAGACAACCAACTTACCTTCTTACATTAAACATATCCCAACCTATTATGTGAAGCATCACTATAAATGATGAAGTCCTTACTAGAAACCAATTGAATAAGAATTGGCACCTTTGTTAACAACACCATTAACTTGTCAAAACTTTCTTGACATTTGTTATCCTAGACAAACTTGACATCAACCCTTAATAGATGAGTTATTAGTGCTACTATCAAAGAAAAACCTTTGATAAAATGTCTATAATAACTAGCTAATCCAAGGGAACTCTAGATGTCTACAATATTTTTAGGTGGCTTCCATTTCTTAACTGCTTTTATCTTAGTAGAATTAACTTGAATTCATTCTATAGATGTAATTTGCTAAGAAAGGACACCTTACTAAGCCAAAACTCAAACTTGTTAAGCTTAGCAGACAACTTCTCATCTCTCAACACTTACAAAATAGTCCTCAGATGCTGCTCATGATCCTCTTTACTCTTAGAGTAAACCTAAAGATAATTAATGAAGACAGCTACACATTAGTCTATAAAAAGCGAAAACACCCTATTCATAAGGTTCATAAATCCAGTAGGAGCATGGTAAGCCAAATTGGCAATACCAAAAACTGGTAGTGGCTATATTTTATTTTGAATGCTATCTTTACCACATTAAACTCTTTTACTCTCAATTAATAATAACCAGACCTTAGATCTATCATGGAGCACATTTTTGCACACATAAACTGGTCAAAAAAGGTCAAAAAAGGTCAAAAAAGGTTATCTTTTACTCTCCACTGTGTATGTCAAACACATGAGTTAAGAAGGCTTAACAACCCTTTTTTAATAGATGCCTTCCTGTCACTATTGAGATTACATTGGATAGAAAATCTATCCTCTCACCCATTATAATACTCTCAGCCACATCTTCAACCTTAAAAGATAACCTCTTTAACTTGTAATCTACTATTGCCTAATACTTGATAGCCAGTCAATGCCTAATATCAAGTTAAACTCATTAAATAAGAAATCAATGATATTAGGCAAAAAATGGTGTCCTTATCCATTAATAGACACTTTTTATAAACTGTGCTTACTGTAACACGCTAACCTAAAGGATTTCTAACCAAAATCTCTACGTCCATAAGTTTTTACTCTAACCCCCACTCTTATGCTCTTGATGTGAAAACATATGAATGTGTAAACCTCGGATCAATCAAAACTAAAATAGGTGAGTCAAAGAGAAAGAATGTAACAGTTATAAAATCTAGCTTATCAACCTCCTCCTATGTCCTAATGGCATGTTGTCAGGCAGGAGCTCTGTGCTCAGCTATAGACTCTACTCTATCCCTCTGAGCTCCCTCTAACTTATCTCCTCAGTCTTCTTTCTATCCTTAAATGGAAACCTATCTAGATCTATGTTTGCCTTCAGCTCTCTTAAGACAATCTTTGTGGTAATAATATGATGAGCCACACTCTAAGCATACTCCTAACTTAACATTCCCCCTTATGTCTCTTATGGTAAGTTAGACATTGAGGAACTTGATCGTGCATAGTTGTAGAACCAAGTGTACTAGCTACCTATAACTGCTATCTAATTTTACCCTTGTTCTGATTTCCTTGGGCTATCTTCTGAGACTAACCCTACATTTATGACTATTATGGTGCTCCAAACTAGTTACCTTGGAATCTTTAGCCTAACTGTTATACAGTATTTGATGCTCTAAGTCTAGAAGATCTCTTCTACCGATAGTATTTTTGCTTCCTTTTCTATACTCCCTTTATAAAACGACAAACTACAAAAAGGTTGTTCAAGTCTCTAATCTTCAAAGGAACCACTTGAGACTTAATATTAACATATAATCCTTTCTTAAACCATTTGCACTTTTTAACTTTTGTAGTAATAGTATCCTTGGCAAAGTGGCTAAGAATAAAGAAGTCATTCTCATACTCTCCTACAGACTTATGCTCTTATCTAAGGTCTATGAACTACTCCCTTTTGTCATCTAGATAATCCTTAGGAATTTATTTCTTTGAAAACTCTTTTAGGAAAAAGTCCCAGGTCAGTCTATCTTCTATCTTATATTTTGTTAGGTCATCCCACCATTTTGAGGCTTCTTCTTGGAGGAAAGAAGTGGCATAGATTACTATCTCTATAGGTGTATAGCGCATTTGTTTCATTATCTTTTCAGTGCAGTCTAAATAGTACTTTACTATTTTAGGATCACTTCACCTTTCCCTTGAAATCTTTAGTTCCCATTCTCTTAACTCCCTCAAAATATGTCTTTTAGAGGGCTAAAGGGATACCCTGCTACTGAGGCGTTAGAGATAGAGTAACCGCTATAGCCTATCACAAAAGCTATAGTATCTATTGTAATAATGCTAGTAAAACTTGAGCTACTGATGATACTTGTCTCACAACACTACCAGTAGGCATATTCATTATATTTAATATCAGTTATATATGTATTAAGTCATGTTAAGTCTAGTTCAATAGTGTCTAATTACTTAAATTAATTGCACATCAATTCATGTTCTCCTCGTCCAAATTAAGATTATGTAGTTTATTTATCATTTTATGTCTTTGTTTATTTTTATTCCTATTTAGGCCTATATTGGAAATACTACATTTTAAGACACTAGATAAAAAGGGATCAAGTTGTGTAATGGCCCACATTTTAGACCTTAGTAGGTGCACCT
>CANXYI010316982.1:0-10688 GCA_948208565.1 Hura crepitans | reverse complement strand
AAGATTTTACAGCAATGTCTTGTGAATAGTGCTACTAGCAAAGCTAAACTGCAAATAAAATAAAAAGTTGCTCAAAATAATCTAAAAATGTTACTATCTAATACTTTAATATTTTGAATAGTCAATTGGCTTTGGAATCAGAATTTTTTGAGATTAGGGCATATTTTTACTTAATTTTTGGGATATAAAATGCATTAATTTTTTGTGTTTTCTTCTTTTTTTTTGTGCTCGAGGTTTTGAGGGTATTTAAAGGAGGAATTTATTAATTTTAGGGACATATTTGGAGGAAAACCAACATCCTATTGGTTATAATAATTTTTTGAAGGAAGTAAAAATTATTTATGGAAAAAGTATATATAAGGGAAAATTCTATTTCCTTCCATTACACACCATACAACCAAACTCACACCCTTCTCTAGCCAAAAAATCGTCCCCCTTTCCTCTCTCCCTTTCCTTACTTTTTTCATCCTCCACACACAAGCTCACTCTAAAAGTTTATACCTGAATCAAAGAGCATCTCGAAACGAGACCACAGACACTAAAATCATCAGGAACGGTAAAGTATTTTGGGAGAAAAATTGAAAAGATTCCCAAGGTGAATAGCAATGTCTCGACACTTGGGTTTTTCTTTTCCGCTAATTTTATTTTTTATGGGTTCCTAGGGTGTCGTAGAGCTCATATCTAGGCTTGGAATATTTTTTGAATTGTATATTATTTTATATTAATTTTTTATTTTCATACACTTTTGTATTCTTATGCGAGGAATTGATTCGAGCCTCTCGAGGTAAGGAGAAGGCTTAAGCTGGCTTCGGGCCCATACGACCCATTTTGGTGTTTGTAATCACCTTAACTTAGAGTAAATATGCATGAATTTTAATATCTCATATAGTTCCATAATAATAATAATTGCCATTAATTGTATAAATGCCTAATAAATGATATGGTTGAGAAAATTATTATTATATGATGTTGCAATTATGTAATGTGATGGCTAAAACGCGATATCTAAGTGTGATACACATTTATGGAGTAATTAAATAATAAATGGCACTTTGTGAATTTTAGGCATATAGAGGTGTTATATGTTACAAAGGTGCATTTATGTGTGTAACATTAATAGACGATATTACATGACATGAATGCAATGCATGGTGGATGTATAGGGGCCAAATGGCCCAAGAATAATGCCTTGTTCATTTATGTGATTATATAACCCTATATGGCCATTATATGACATTAATACTAAATGACCATGTATAATTGATTAAAAGAGTATGGATATGATATTAGGCATCTATACATAACATATAATTATCAATGACTATAATGTGTGTGTTTTATTACCTTGGGCATGTGGAGGCCGAAATTCATTTATGTAAGCCATATAAGCATATTCGTGAATTATGTACATAAATGACTTGAAAATGATGTTTTGTGCTTAAATGCCATTCTGTATATGCTCTTATGATGACTATAATGTATGTGCATGCTTGGTGATGGCTAAATGTCATTTTGAACGTTGTATGCATTATTGCCATGAATATAGCCATAAAATGCATGATTATCACTAAAATACCAATATTATATGAAAAATGGCAAGTAATACAATATGTGATTATTGTGCATAATCATGATGCATTAGACACTTTAATGCATGCTAATTATAAAAGAAAGGGTAAAATATATGTTCATGATGTCAGATGAATTTTTCTAGTTTTTACACCTAAGCTATATGGCTACTCAGTGTTTTGAGCTTGTGTAAGCCTAAATTAACTATTCTACATTTTAGTTAACACATATTGCTTAGCATGAATGTTTAGGCCTCATTGAGATATGAAAAGGCCATTGGGATGTTTGTATGTATAAGATGTCAATAATTATGTTATGAGTTAAAATGGGTAAAAATGAGATAATTGACCAATTTAATTATGCCTATACAATTAGACAACCTAGTATAGATAGGTTCACTAGTCAGCTAGGATCAGTAGCTATAATGTTTACCTTTGGGTAATAGGCCTATGGGTTAGATGCATTTTTATGTCAATGGGCACCAGGCTTTTAAGCATTTTTGTGTACGAGCCTTCGGGTTAATGTATTTTGAATCTACGAAGACTAGTGCCTTTGGGTAGACTATTTATTCACCTTCGGGTAGCCCGTTATTCACTGTCTAGCCTTGGATAGTTGTCTCTTTAGTATGTGTATAAATTAAATAAATAATTAAAATAGCAAGGATAATTATAGTTATAGCATGATTAAGCGTAAAATGATATGTAGGTATAGTAATGGATTTAAATCCATATTGTATGTTCATTAACATGTAAAATGGAGTATGTGTATATTTATGACCAATATATGATTACTTTATATATGTAATTGATTTTTATTCATGTTGAATAATTATGCTGTGAATATGGAAATAATGTGGTTTTTCATGTTTTTTTTAAAGATAAGTATGTGCCATGTTGCCTAATTACGTTATTATGATAATGTGTGCATATGTATTATTTAATATGACTCACTTGACACATATTGCATAAATGTATGCTTAAATTGCCATACCTAGTTAAAGTGATTACACCACTAAGCACAAGCTGAGTGTATTGCCTTTTTGCGATGCATAAGTAACAGAGCAGCAGATTAGAGCCAAAGCTTTTGCACCATAGGAGACTTTTAAAGATAGCCATTATGTGGGTATTTTTTATCATTTTATAATAGTATAATGATGTAAATGTAATATTGGTAGTGTGCTCCTATTATTCTAGAAGAATTAAGCCTAATCTATAACTTTGGTTATTTTTGCAACTAAAGATGTAATATTGTAAAAGCTTTATTTTTCTCACATAAATTGTGTGATATTTTGTGATGTTGCATGTGACAATACTAATTGAGTTAAGCCTGAGGCTCTATGTTTTTTGGTGCAGTTTAAAGGGTTAGAAGGACTCATATGGGATAGAGAAGTGTTGTATGCTATTATAGAAGTGTTTTTAGTAGGTTTACTATTTAGGAAAGTATCCTGGTACAACTATTATGTTGTCAAATTTTTGACATGACGATCTCATTAGTTTCCTCATAAAGCGTGTCAAATATATTTTTTTTTATTTTTACAACTCGATAAGTTAAGAAATTTTTTTATTAAACAAATTAACAAAAAGTTTTAAATTAATTGGGTTTTAGTGGGTAGCAAAATTAAATATCGATATGTGGTGGCGCTCTCTACTCGGGTCTGGTGTACGGACCAAGTGAAGGGAGCTACAAGAATTCTATGCATATTTACATGTTTTATAGATTTTACACATTAATAAATGGATTTGAAAAGTGACTTTTTAAATGGTTTTTAAATGAAAAAAGGTGTTTGCATTATGACCTTCTAGTTTTGAAGATATTAAAAATCCAAATTGTTTTTATAAACTTTGAAAAGCTTTGTAAGGATTATAATAGGCTCCCTGAGCATGGTATGGAAAGCAAAGTAAGTTTTTAGTTGATCATGGATTCGAGAATGGAAAAGTTGATACTATATAGTTTATTAAACATAAATCTTTTGTTGTTTTGAATGGTTCAAATTTATACTAATGATATTGTTTTCGGTGTTACTAATCTCTCTATATTTAAAAAATGCAAAAATGATCAAGAAAAATCTTGAATGATAATATTTGATTTGACATTTAACTCAAAATATAAACTTAAATTTAGTTTTCTCTATTTGTTAAATCATTGCCCTCTCACCTTTTGAAACGTCCATAACAGAACCCTCTCTAATTGTAAAAACAAAAACCACCACTAGATGCATATCACAAAGATTTTACCTTTTTTACATTCTTAGAGCATATGAAATAACTCAGCCTCCTTCTCAAATGGATAATCTTCCCATCACTGAACCTTTCTCCTCTAACCCTTAACCAAATGAGAATGTAGAATTTACTCAGTAATAGGATAGAGAATAACAAAGTTATCAAATAATTCCACATAAGGTAATCTTATGGAAAGATCTCAGCGACAATTTAAAAAAAAAGATGTAAGATAGTTTTAAAAAAAAGATTAAAGATGGATTTCAAAGTAAAAGTTGGAAACTTTACCGAATTTTGACTAATGCTTCTATGTAAATTTGTGAAGGCAATTCTACTTTTCTCATGTTTTTAAATACAAGGATCCATTTTTTGTAACTATAGAATGTGTAGAAAGAGAAATGAACTCAGATGTCTTAAGCTTATGTTTTGGCATTCCTAATTATGGCATAAAATTGATAAAAACACCAAATCTAAGAAATCAAGGAATGTTTCTATGGAAGCCTTATGGAAAATCAACTGTAATGATAAGTCCAATAGAAAAAGAAAGAGAATTCCTAGCACCAGTATTATGAAAGATTTTAGAGCCTTGCATAAAGTGATTATAATGTTTATGACACCTAGAGTAGGCAGTGTTAATCATGTAATAGTTTAGATTTGTACATTTTATGGTTCTATCATACTGATGCTGACCTAAACCTGTGCCATCTCATTTTTAGCCAAATAAAAAATAGGAAAAAGGATACATAGTTTCCTTTTATATCATTATTGATAAAGTTATTTTAGCATTGGATAGTTAATTTAAATAAGAAAAACACAATAGAGTCAAAGACAAAGATTGGCAAAAAGTTCTTTAAAGTTTCTCATATAAAGTTGGTTGTATAAAAAATTGAGAGGCTGAGCACTTTGAAAGAGTAGTAAAGAGGAAAATCTAACCACTAGATAAGGGGATAAAGAGGCTAGTAGAAAAATTAATTATCACTAAAACACATAAGAAATTTGATGAAGAATGGCAAAAATACCAACCAAAAGGATTAAATGTGGAGGTTGCACCAACTAAAAAAGGAATCAATGAGTAACCCTCCCAATACATTCTCCAAATGGGATTAGTAGCTTTGGATACAATGTTGCCAAACTTCTTCAAGAGACACATCCCCAAAAATCAAGTTTCTTAAGTTAAAACTAATCCAGTGATGTTTGAAAGGTCGAAATAGGATAAAGAAATGGAAAATTTAGAACTTGTTCCTAAAGTTGATTTTGGTACATAGATTGGGTAAGAGGAAGACACAACTAAAGCCATTACTACTATAAAAAGCTCAATACCTAACCTATAAAACCTATCTCTCTGGTTAAAGGTAAATCTAAATCTATATAACAAGAAGAAACAATTAAGGGAGTTGAAGAAAGAACTAACAACACAGATTCAAAACACAGTGATAAAGGAAAAGACAATTCACATTTTGAAGTATCTAGATTCATTCTCTAAAGAGATAAAAACGGTTTCTATATTATGTAAAACCTAGATAAGGAATCACATGCTCACAAAATGTATTAGGTCATAATCTGAATTGCTTAAACTATCAACTATATTAGATCAACTTAGTGTAAAATAAAAATTATTTTGTAGTTGTAAGTAAATGTGATTTATTTTGCAATAGTTCAAATAATCTATAGTTGTAATAGATTTATTCTGTAAGAAATCGATAAAAATAATGGCTAGCTGTGAAATTTATGTCATCATAATGGTTATTTTAAAAGGTATAATTGTAAGAAATAATCTTACAGCTATAAATACCTTTCATTTATGATCTTAAAAGGTTAGAGAAGTTAGAAACCATTTTTATCTCTTTAGAGAATGTTTTAATCTTTTATAAGTAAATCTTCCCACATCATATAGTTCATCTGCTTATATTTTCCTTATTTGAGATTATAGCTTTCTTTTGTAATCTATTGAGAGTTTTTAAAAATAAAAGAATTTATATAAAATTATGCATCTAATGTTTAGGATTAACTCAATGAAGTTTTTACACATAATTTATCTCAAAAAAGATTGTGGGTTTATTTTGAGCTAAGATTTGTAAAGGCTTTTTACTCCTGTCTATGTGAAAAAAAAAAGATTGAGTTAAATAGTAGAATATTCTTCTATGGTTACTTAAGGAAGTAGACATAGTCTTGGGACAATTGACCTACTATAAAAATCAATTATGCTATCTTATTCTACCCAAGTTTTGATATGTGCCATTTCCAAAATACCACATTTATTCTAAATAATTTCTACTCCTTTATAAAAGTGCTTATAAAGGAATTTTGTACTTCAAAAAATATTTTTTTTTAAATTTTACTTTGTTTGAGTAAAGTGTTTACATTGAAAACCTTATCTACACATTTATTTGATTTAATCTAAAGTAGATTAGTATATCAAATATTCAATATTTGACAACAAAAAAGAAGCCAAAGGTTTTAATACCCAATTTATCTCCCCTCCTAAGTGTTTGGGACCCATAAAGTCCAAGGATACTGGTACCAGTTACATGATGAGATGCTTTAATCGAGTTAGATTATGTATCCATGTGAAGGTCTCATGTTTGGTTTATAATAAAGTTATTTCTCATACAACCATCGACACGTTATCCATAATTATCACCATGCCAATAGCATGGGAGAACTACTACATGACCTAGATAAGGAGTATAACATGTGCAATTCTCTCCACATGAATAATGTCCCTTTTGTTAACACTATGACTGTAACGCCCAAAAAATCCTGATGTTATGAATAGTACTTTTTAGGATGTGAATAATATTTATCGAGGTCGGGTCACACTAATTTCATTGAATGAAAGTATCAATCATAAGATAATTTTTGGGTGAAATTTGAAGTCAAAACAAAGTCATTTAAATGCTTAAAAATGACAGTTAATTTTTATAGTTATGTCAAGTGATGTATTAAAGTAGTTTTTACTGAACTGTGAATTATTCAAAAGTTGCTAATAAAATTTTGGGATTGATACAAACTAATACTCGAATATTCCAAATAGTCCATTGGCACTAAAATTAGAATTTTTAGAGATAAGGAAGTATTTTTACGAAAATCGAGTTTAGTGACAAGTTACATTTTTTATTATTTTTTTTGACTTTTAAATATAGGTTTCTAAAGTCTATTGAGGCTTGAATTATTGTATTTTAAGGGATTTTTTGATTTTGAAAATAAGGCAATTAACATGAAAAAAAGATGAACAAAAGGGGGTCAAAAAGGGTCAAAGGAGGAATGCTGTCTTCCTCATCCACTCATTTTAGCTGATGCCCCAATGAAGGGGAAAGAAGCCTTTTTTTGCCTCCTTCAACACCAAAATATACCTATTCTAACACAACTAAGCCTTGAATGTTAACCTCTATTCAAGCTTCAATGAATAGTAACTCTACTTTTTCTCAAGTATATGTTTTCAATGTTTAATATTTTTTCCATGTTCCCTAGCTACCCAAGTGCATGTTTTGTGTTATCCATTTTTTTTATTGTTCAGTTGATTTTATACAAATTTTTTGATATTGAGTTTGTTATGGATAGTTGAGGAACTTGACAAAATAAAGAATAAAGGGAATGAGTAGGCTTAGATGGTCTATATAGGTGTATTTTGATATCAAAATTAAGTGTAATTGAAACAATTTGTGAAAATTTAAATATGCCTTAATATGCACATACTAAGTAAATGTGTATGTTTATGTGTAAATGAGTAATAATAATGGTTAATCCTAGTAATTCATGTTTAATGATGTTAGATAAATGCATTGAGGTATTTAATATTGTTGGAATAATATTATTATGCTTATTGGTATGATGGGGTATTATAAATGCTTATGTAAGTATGTTTGTTGCATATCTGTATAGGATGGATATTATATGTCCATGAATGGATATATGTGCCTATATGGACATGAAATAAGATGTATGATGTAATTGAATGAGGCATATTAGTGCTTGGAGGCTTAATGTTCGAATGGCCTTATGGTATGTATACGTATGCATATGCTTTGCATTAGGTATGTTATGGATGGTGAATGGTCACATAAAGGTTAATGATTATGAGAACTTGTGATATTATGTGTAATAAGAAGGAATGTAATATTTTATACATGTGTAATGGTTTGGTCGAATGGCCTATATGCATTTAGATATATGTGTGTTCCATATATATGTTAAGGAAATGTGAAATATGAGAAAATGCAAAATGATGTGTATATATGATGTTATGGTCGAATGGTCTACCACGATGGCCATAGTGTGTTTGAGGCATAATACGTGTAAAATATGGCATAATTAGATTTTATGTGATAATAAAGCAATATAATGGTAAGTGACAAGTTATGTGAATAAAGAGATACATAATGTGTCTTTTCAAGAAAGCTTATTGGCATATTGCATTTTTATGAGCTTATGCTAAAAGATGGATTTAATGTGGCATCTTTATGACATAAAATGTATGATCGTGATTAATGAGACATAATGATTGTTAAAAATCAAGAGATAATACATTTACTAGGTTTGGTCATTAGTTAGCCAACCAAATTTATTTAAAAATTATATTAATTTATATTAATAAGGTGAAAATTAAAATAAAATGGTTAGTAGCCCATGTAAGTAAATAGCCTAGTTAGATAGGTTGACCGATCAACTAGAGGTGATTATAGTTGCTTGGGTTCTTCGGTACCTCTATAGCCATCGAATTGGGATGTGTGAGCCTTTGGGTTATTACATAATGTTTGGGTTGCAATGCATTTTAGCCTTTAGGTCTATTATTCTTGTCATTGAAACTATGTTATTAGATGGATCTACAGGTTCTTAGAGGTCATACTAGCCTTCTTTATGTTTGACCTTCGAGCCTTATGATGATTTGTGACAATCGAGTCTAGTGTGTTTGATCTTCGGATCTATTTATAGACCTTTTAGTTTAATGCATGAGAGGTTTACATAGTTTTGAGGGCCTAGGTGGTTCATCGAGACTCTATTTTCTATAATGTATGTGTTTCTTTGAGTATAGGCTTAAATAAAGGATAGTAATAAAGAATGAATAAGGATTCCATGATGTATGACATTATGAGTGATGCATGACCTTATGATGTGTATTGCTTATGTTTTATGCTATGTTATTATATACATGCATGTTTTGTATAAAGTTACATATCACATAATAATTTAAATGATTATATTTCATATATTATTGTATGATGTGATATGGCATAATTACACAAGTTATTTTGATTACATCACTAAGCTATTGCTTAGTGTATCATCTATCTTTGTGATATATAGGTAAGGATACAATTTGAGCTAAAGTCTCACATCATTAAGATTATCAATAGAAGGTAATTCTTTTGGCATATTTTTGGTATAGATATATAGATTATGTGATGTATAGTTGTAAAGCGCTCATATGATATATTTTTGGGAAATATGGGCCTAAGTTATATGTAAATGTAAATTTTGGATTTCAAATGTTTATAACTTTATTAAAGTTTATTTTAAACTATTTTACTTGTATGATTTGATTATTATTGCATGGTTTGTGATTCTTAGACATTAATTGATTTGGGTGATTAGGATGATCATAGAAGTTGTGGAATGAGTTGAAAGAGTTCATAGAGGTGTTTTTACTATGCAAGTTACTTTCACATTTGGGTTAGTGTCCTGGTACAGCCATTATTCTATCGAATATTTGGCATGAAAATTACTAGATGTGAATTGAACCTAGATTTTGAAAAGTTTTTATTATCCCATATTTTTTATGAATAATTATTTTGTTAACAAAGTTTAAAATCATATTTTAATGAGTAAGATTTGTTAAAAGTTTAGAAAACACTTTTGTATGTACATCGGTGACTGGATTGGGTAATGGTGTCACATTTGGAGAAGGACAATTTTGACATAATCATATTTGCATGCAATAGGAATATCATGTTATAAAATCTACCTAATTTCCTCTACCTTATGGCTTTAAAGCAATGACAAAGTTTAAAAAAATTATCAAACAAATTAATTAACATAAGCACTTTATAATAATTAATGCCTTCTATTATTATTATTATTATTGTTATTATTATTATTATTATTATTATTATTATAACATATCTTTATTACATATATGCTCTAGGGCATGGAACAAGCAATCTCCCACTTCCAAACACATATGTATTTAATATAAACAATATTTACATGGTGATGAAACTTGTTCTATAATAATGCTTTAGTGATAAAATCTATAATATTCTAATTTGTTAGGACTCTCGCAATCTTTACTTCTTGTCTATAAACTATTACACGGAGTAAGTGGTAGTGCCTAAGGACATGTTTGGATCACTAATGAGGTCATTATTCCTTTGCTTATGCAATGGTTCCATTATTGTCATATTACAATGGTATTGGATGAACAACAAATGGTGCCACTTCATGTTTAGTAATAAGCTTCCTGATCCATATTGCTTCATTAGCTGTAATAAAGTTGTTCTACTTTTTATTTCGATAGTTAAGTTTAAAGTTGCTTCTTGTTTGGAACTCTACCAAGTGACTGCACTTCCTCTAAATATGAATACATAACTTATGTAACACCCCTTACTAGATTCCTAAAGAAACCTAATAAGCGGTGCACTTCCCGTTAAGTCACCCATCTTAAAATTTCCTCGATGTTCATTTGTTTAACTCTTACTTATACTTCACTAGACAACTCTGTTTGATTCCCAATTCATTCAAGTTAGATCCTATAATCCATTTAAGTTCATACTATTATGTTTCAGCCATCACATTAGGAATCTAAAGCCATATGGTATTATGTAAAAATTGGGCAGCACAACAGCCACCCTAGTCACTATCCCAAAATTAACATCTACCTATAAACACTTCAACATGATAAATCAC
>CANXYI010316879.1:0-11392 GCA_948208565.1 Hura crepitans | reverse complement strand
TCCTAAGGTGCATAAAATAAGGAGCTTTATATGCCTCCTTGAGTATCTGTAACCTCAGGTCATTTGCACTAGGTACATATAACCTGTTTTGATAATATAGATACCCATCTTCTATCAACTCAAACCCTATGGCCTTCCCCTTTTTAGCTTTGCTAGCCATTTGAACCAGCTGTTCATCTTTCATATGATTTTCCTTAATCTAATGTCTAAAATCTGGCTTCACCTGTAACTCAGCTAACACAACAACTTCTGAAGTGCACTACTACTTGACTTTCATAGCTTTCAAAGCCATTATAAATTTCCTGCTTAAAGCATCTAACACCACATTGGCTTTCCTTGAGTGGTTATCAATTAGGTAGTCATAGTCCTTTATTAGTTCTAACCACCTTTTCTATCTTAGGTTTAATTTTTTTCTAAGTAAAGAGGTATTTTAGACTCTAATAATTTTTATATGTAGCATTTCTCCCCATACAGATAATGTCTCCATATTTTCAAGGCAAACACAATAGGTGCTCGCTCCAAGTTATGAGTAGGATAATTTGTCTCATGTGGCTTCAACTGTCTTGAAACATAAGCTACTACCTTCCCATCCTATATTAACATATATCCCAAGCCATTCAGTGAATTATCACTATACACTATAAAGTCCTCACCTTGTTTTGGTTGGATAAGGATAGGAGCTTTTGTCAGCATCTTCTTTAATTGCTCAAAGTTAGCTTGGCACTTATTATTTCACTCAAATCTCACATTTTTTTCTAATCAGTCTAGTCAAAGGAGTGGCAATGATAGAGAATCCTTTCATAAATCTCCTATAATACCCAGCTAAACCTAGAAAACTTCCCACCTTATGTATATTCCTAGGTGGTTTCCATTCTAACACTACCTTTACTTTACTGAGATCAACTCTAATTCCCTCTATTGAAACTATATGGCCTAGAAAAGTAACTTCACTCAATGAAAACTGACACTTATTAAGCTTAGCATACAACTGACTCTCTCTCAAGGTCTATAACACCACTCTGAGATATTGTTCATGCTCTTTTTGGTTTTTAGAGTACACTAGGATATCATCTTTGAACATCACAACAAATTGATCTAGATAAGGTTGAAAAACTCTATTCATGAGATCTATGAAAGCTATTGGTACATTGGTAAGCCCAAATGGCATCACTAAGAACTCTTAATACTCGTACAGGATTCTAAAAGCCATCTTAGGAATGTCAGCTTCTTTAATTCTCAACTGATGGTATCTAGATCTCAGATTAATCTTAGAAAATACACCTATACCTCTCAACTATTCAAAAAGATCATTTATTATGGGAATAGATACTTATTCTTTATAGTCATCCTATTCAACTACCTTTAATCAATACATAACCTGAGCGACCTATCTTTCTTCCTTACAAATAGCATAGGTGCTCCCCAAGGAGATATACTGGGTCTGATCAAACCCTTGTCTAATAGGTCTTGTAGCTACACCTTCAATTTAACAAGTGCCATTTGATATGGTGTAATAGATATTGGAGTTGTGCCAGGATATACCTTAATTTCAAAATCCAGTTCCCTCTGAGGTTGTAAGCTTGGTAGTTCATTAGGGAATGCATCATGAAATTTAGAAATAATTGGAATATGTGCCAAATTAGAGTTATAAGCATTCAGGTCAATAGCATAGGCCAAATATGGCTCATAACCTTTCTAAGAAGTTTTGGTGCTTCAACAGCAAAGATAAAATTGTTCAAAAGACTTTTCTCACCATCCACTGTCAATGTTTGCCCCTTTACAGTCTGAAGGGTTAACTTCTTATGTCTATAGTTAATCATGCCTTGATGCTTAGTCAGCCAATCCATTTATTAGATCACCTCAAACTCATCAAAAGGCAGATCAATCAAATCAGTGGAAAATCTATACCCCTGAATCACTAGTAGGCACCATATATTACCTTATAGGATTGCTAATTCTGATGTCTACATTAACATGTTTAAGCTCTAACTACTTATTCTATGCTTATGCAGTACATACATAGGAATATGTAAAACCAGTGTATATTGAAGCCAAAATTGGAACATCAACTAAATAAAAAGTACCAGTTATAACATTTGATGCTGCAGCCTCTTCTCTAGCTTTCATAGCATATTGCCTAGCTGAAGCATGAGCCTCAGATCTAGTACCCTAGCGAGCTTTAGGTTGCTCTCCTCTGGGTTGCCTCTGACCCCAATTCTAAGGTATAACATTAGATGCTTGTGTCTGAGTACCCTTTATCTGCCTCTGAAGACACTCTTTTTTATAGTGGTCTTTAGCACCACAATAGAATCATTTTCCTCTTCTTTCTACCTTACATTGCCCCTAATGCCTCTTTTGACAAGTGATACAAGTGGGAGGTCCATTCCTTTTACCCCCTATATTAGGAGCACTATTAGCCCATAGAGGAAATCAAGGTCTACCCATAGAAGCTTATCCCGACCTCTGGGTTTGCGCCTATCGCTGCTCCTGATACCCTATCTAATATTAAGACCTAGGTTAAGACTGTGCTTATAATTGACCCTCTCTCCTCTTTTTACCATCTACTAACATTACACTGGACTATCCCACAGTGAACTACCTCTTTCTCTAAAAGAAATCCCTCTTTTCTTGCAACATTTCTTCCATGTCATATATAGCTGACACTACTACTATAAAGTCTCTCTCTTTGGGATTTGCTATTTTCATCTTTAGGTCTACATTTATTCTTGCTAGGAATCTCTGACATTTCTCTTCATCATTAAGAATAAACTCTTTAGCATACTTTAAGAGTCTAGTCAAGACCTTTTTATACTCTGAGACTATTTTCCTTCTCTACTTTAAATCGAGGAATTCTTGTCCCTTTTTATCGTTATAAGAGTCAGGTATGTATTTCTTTTTAAACTTCGTAAGGAAAAATTCCCAAGTCAGCTCTATAGGTGCTTTCCTTCTCTTGATAGTGTTCCACCAGTTATAAGCTTCTTCCTATAGAAGATAAGTGGCACATTACACATTCTCTACTTCTATATAATTTAGCCGCTCTAAGACTCTGGATGTCCTATCTAACTAGTACTCAACCCTCGTAGTGTCATCCTCTTTGCTCTCCAATAAGTCAATAGCTCCCATCTTTATTAGACTTTCTAAAGGAGTCTTTTATAGAGGAACTAGTGATAGAGGTGGTACTGGAGGTAGAGGTAGAGTAATAGCAATAGTAAAAGTATGTCTAAGCAAATTTACTATTTGTTGCAACAAAGCATATGATGCTACTGCCTACTATTGACCAGGCACTTATGGCTATGGCTACTATACAGCATCACTGGGTTCAGGTATTGAGGCATTGCCTATCCCCTGTACAATAGTTGGTGTAAAACTAGCAACTTTTTTAGCCCTCCTTCAGGTGCCTGATTAGCCATATGCTTACTACAAAAGGAGTAAATTATTAGCCTCAGACAATGTAATAGTTTAGAGGAATTTAAAACTTAGACATTTACACTCACGCACTAAGCTTAAGAGCATTAACCTATGCTTTGATACCACAAAATGTAACACCCCCTACTGGATTCTCGAAGAAACCTAATAAGTGGTGCACTTTCTGCTAGGTCACTCATCCTTAGATTTCTCCCATGATCATTCATTTAACTTTTACTTATGTTGTAGTATACAATTATAGCTGACTCTAAATTCAGTATTGTCAGTTCCTATAGTTTATTTAGGTTTATACCATCATGTTCATGTTATCATAGAATGATTTTAAAATAGTAAGGTATTTCCTAAAAATTCGGCAGCATAACAGCTACCCTGGTCACTATTCCAAAAGTTTTTAACTAGTAAAACACTTCTATAATAGAACCTCTCATCTCCTAGACCCTTTTAGTCCCCCAGATATCAACCTATCATCATCATCTATCAAACATCAAACACAAGCCTTAGGCCATAATAAAGAAATACATAACATGTAGCCTCAAGCTCAGAAATAATTCATTATAAGCCATACATACATTAAAGGGGTGAACAACTGATTAATTACAACATAGCCTATTTATATAGAATTACATCATGTGTCCCTTATATACATCACTCCCATTTTCCCTACCTAAGTATATAAAGTGCAAAAGCTATACAACTGTATATTATCAACCTTCTAAAAAAGTATCTCTGAAGTCTACTGCATGCTTTATATGGCTACGTCCTTATTCTTGTTACCTGCGCACCAAAATAGGTATGTTGAGTATATAATACTCAGTGGTGAATTCAAGCATTTAAAACATGTTTAGCAGTCTAATCATGCATAATTACTTATGTCCTTGACTCATTCTGACATCTAGGTACAACCTAGATTACTAACATGTAAAATTACCATTTTACCCTTAAGGTGTTTCTATCCATAAATTATCCAGTTAATCACTTTAACATAAGTAAATTAGGGTTTTATAAGCATTATTGATCAATACATGCATAATCTTTACAAGTTAAGCCATTAAGCATTAGCAATGGAAAATTACCAAAACACCCCTATGTTATATTTCAAAGCCACTTGCAAATTATAGTAATCTTGTTTAATTGTTTTAGCTGGCCTATCTTAGGAGACAACACTGACAAACACTAGATCTAGAGGGAATAACTAGTGCAGTGGTCTACATTCTGGACCCTGATCACTACATCGACCTGGTTAAGTCATAACACCCGAGGTGCAGATAATAAAGGGTTGTCTACTTAATAGATTGGTTTATCCAACAGACTAATGCAGTAGCCCTTCAGGACCTACACCGCTATATTGGCATTATTTTTAAAGATCTATGATAAGGTGGCTATGTCTACCCAGCATATTAGTCTGTCCAATAAACTAGTGTAGTGGCCTTCCAAGACCTATGCGATTACACTAGCAAAATCAATTCTGGCATCATGTGGCAAGGATAGAAAGTTGTTTATCCAATAGACTAGTCTTATCTAAAAAAATAGATAGTGTAGCAACTATTAAGGATCCTTAAGTTGATCGGTTAACTCATCTAATAGTTGTCTATCTAATGGGCCATCTAACCGTAATCCATGCCTATTTCTCTACTGATTAACCTTCTATAATATTATCAAGTCAAAAATAGGTAGTTATAAGTTTTATGGCACTGTTAAAATTTAGCTCGGTCTGATATGGTCATAAATAGGTTGTACCGGGTGAATTCTCAAATGATACTTTCAAGGGTAAAATTGCTAATAATTATGATATATTATTCTAGACTTTATTTCCTAAGTATTTCATAGTTTTATGCCATTTACTATCCAGTGGTTTTATTCGTTCAGGTAATGGTCATTTTAGGACAGTTACAAGTCATTACTGCAAGTTTTCACTAAGCTTTCTAGGTCCATTTAACCTTCTTTTTAGTGTAGTTTTCACTATTTATTTCATATAGTCATAAGCCTAAAGCCAAATAATACTTAGGCCACTTAAAAGGCCAAAATATAGGTATACATGCCACTGTAAAAGATCACACCACACTAGCCATGTTAGGCATATAATTTGAGTATATTGTGCATTTACAAATTGTAGCCCTTAAAGGCAATTACAAGCCACTTTTTATACTTCATTTCTAGCCAAGTTTTAAGGTTAGTTTCTAGTCAATTTTCATGTCATTTCTTAACTACATTACATGCCATTATAAGGTAAACGTTAACTAAGTTCATGCCAATTCTATCTCATGCATTACATGCATATTATCTCACATCACCCACACATATTAAGCTTGCCCATATGTCATATTAACCAAGCCTTCCCATGGCATTCATACCTCTCGGCCACTAAAAGATTCATTACTATTGCATGCACTTTGAAATCACTTATCATACACCCACCATACACATTACCATGCTAGCATATACACATACATATACACTTTATACCATGCATGCCATGCCATTGCACAAGCCATACATGTGTCGGCAATACATCACACATACATATACATGATTTATATCACCAAAATGACCCCTGATACATGCATTTCTATGCCAACCTCTAATTTCTACCATGATACAAATATCATACACCCAATATTCATGCCTTCACTTACACCCACACCTCTCAGTTACATGCATACCTCATTCCAATCATGTATTTTTCTATCAATTCATAAAGAATACCATTACATATCCATACTAAAGCCATCAATTTACACCTTAAACATTTTAAGCACACATTAAACTACTTGCACACCTCTCCACCAATAACAAGATTAACATTCACATTACTTCATTTCATCAAATAGCCATGCACTCCATATCCCATTATGCTGCACACTACAATTCTTCAAGGAACTACTAATCTAAGCCAATTTATGTGCTTAATCCATCCCTAATTTAAAAGAAAAGCTATTGAAATAAAGGGCTTGAAGTGAATGGTTGAATTCAATTGCCTCACACTTTAAGAAATGGGAAGTCCACACTTGAAGCCTTCAAATCCTCCTTTTCGGCCTGCCATTGTAGCCTTTTCTCCCCTCTTTCTAGTTTCTTCTCTTCTTAAATCACCTTAAAAACCATCAAACCACATGGTATTAGACCTTAGGCATCCTAAGCAGCCATTTTTAGCCTAAAAAAATCAAAGAAAACCAAGGAGGAAGCCATAGAACTCACCTTGCTAACTTGCTAGATAGCTTCTATCTAAGAAACTTTAGAGATTTTTCCTTATTTCATGGCACCTCCTTTTGTTGTAATTCTTCTTCCTCTAGCTCTCTAAACACATCAAATTGAACTTAGGTGAGTAGAAATTCCAAAAATGATGTGGAGAAGATGACAAAAATGGAGGAGAAGGCTAGTAATTACATTAGTTTTGTTGGCAGCCAAGGGGGAAAAATTTTGCTTTTGTTTAAGTGGAAACGTCCACTTGTCACTCACCTTTGCCACTTGGCATGGGCCTTAGGCCAAATGGCCAAGTGTTGGTGGGTCCTAAAGCCACCCAAGCCATCCCGAAACATCTTAGTTTTTTGCCAAACTTTGAAAATTCACCAAAATTCACACGGACCTCTAAAAATTACACTATTTTTTTTAAAATTCATATTTTAACCCCCTTTACATGCTTGTAAATTTTTGCCACCAAATTCCATCGATAGGGCAATTTCAAACTTCCTTAATTTGCATGCCAACCTTTAAAATTATGAGAATTATCAAATGACCTTAGAATTAAAAAATTCTTTCACCAACTTAGTGGAATTTTTGAGCTTTAAGGTCTGATATTTGTGGCTCTGTCTGAGCACATCCCGGGTTATTCCCGGCTTAAAAAATTTTTATTGCCTAGAGGGGTAGCTTATAGTTCCAAAAGAATTATAGGTTTTGCTAAATTTTTAAATTTTGCCTTTTTCATAAAATTAAAACCCCTTAAGGTTTCATGACTAGTGTCACTGCCTTGATTTAAGTGCAAGTGACTTAGCAACCTGGGTACACTTGTTGAACCTAGTGTCATTATTCACAAAGCCTTAGGACATGGGCATTACATTGATGAAGCATTTAAATGGTGGGAAACCATCACTGAGCATAAGGTAGAGAAAGACCTAACTTGGGAGTATTTCTTGAAGGAGTTCAAGAAAAAGTGTATCACTGAGCTCTATCATGATCAAAAGAGGCAGGAGTCTATGGATCTAAGGTAGAAGTTGAAGATGATATTTGAATTTGAGAAAGAATTTAAAAGATTTTGTAGATATGCTAAGAATGTAGTTGTTATTAAGAAGGAACGATACAAGTGGTTCGAGAAAGGACTTAATCTTAAGGTCATGATACATGTAGCTCCCATGAAGATTAAGAACTTTACTGCCATAGTTGTAACCAATCACACAGTAGAGGAGTTTCAAAAGATAAAAGAGAAAAGAGATAGTTTTTAGAAGAAGAGGTTTTTTGGTTAAGGACAATCTAGTACAACTTATACATTTGAGAAGAAAGCTAGTAGTGAGTAGTCTAAACCATAGTATGTGTAGAGATGAGATCAATCTTAGAGATCAATGTAGAGTTCTTAGTCCAGAGCTAGATAACAAACATCTATTGCTAGTGCATTGACATCTATTGCTAGGAATACATAAACACCTTAGTGTGTGCATTATAGTAGGAGGCACAAGGGTGCTTGTTGGATTACCATGTCTAGAGTTTGTTGGGGATATAACTCTAAGGCCATATGTTGAGAGATTATCCATTAAAACTAGCAGATTTAGCTCAGAAGAAAAATAAGAAAGATACAAGAATCGAGTTGGGGCTAGTCAAAGGGATAAGTCAAAGAGTAGAACTCTTACCAAACAGTATGCTATCTGAGCTAGAGATGATGCAGATTCAACGGACATCATATTAGGTACTTTCAAACTCTTTAATTTACTGGCTTTAGCACTGATAGTTCTAGGGGGTTTTAGATTAAGGGTTAGTGTCAGAAGAACTTGATACTGATTTTATGGTTATAACCTAATAGGACATTATGTAATTGTGAATAAAGTATATAGAGATTGTCCATTGTCAGTACAAGGATATACTTTTTCTATAGATCTCATTGAATTGCCTTTTAATGAGTTTGATTTGATCTTAGGCATGGATTGGTCATCTAAGTATCTTATAGTTATGGATTGTAGAATGAAACAGATCACGCTTAAAGCTAGTGATGGGACAGAAGTGACAATAGTGAGAGATATATCGGACTATATGTTTAAAATGATTTCTACAATTGTGGCATGAAAAAAGATAAAGAAGTGTTGTCAATCATTTTTGCCTCATGTGATTAGCACTAGAAAAGAAGAACCTAATGTAAGTAAGATACATATTGTAGTAGAGTTTGTGGATGTTTTCTTATATGAGTTACCTTGTTTGACATTAAAATGAGAACTTGAATTTAAAATTGATGTGTTGCTAGGCATAATGCCAGTTTCTAACTCTATACAGAATTTAGCCCTTACAAAGTTGAAAGAGCTAAAGTTATAGTTTTAAGAGTTATTGGATAAAGGTTTCATCAAACCTAGTGTGTCACTTTAAGGAGCATCGATTCTTTTTATCAAGAAGAAAGATGGCTCTTTAAGGCTATGTGTAGATTATAGACATCTAAACAAGGTCACTACCAAGTACAAGTATCTATTTTTCATGGGTTGATGACCTTTTTTATCGACTTAGAGTGTAAGTTTCTTGAGGCACCTTATACCGAATTCCTAAAGAAACTAGATAGGCGATGCACTTCCTGCTAGGTCACCCATCCTAGAATTTCTCTAGAGGAAACTCCTTAACACGTATGGATTATTCTAAAACTCTATCAGGCATTGCTTAGATTTCTAGTCTAATCCTTAATCATATTCATATATGATTTGATAGACATAGAAAAACTATTTACAAACACTTCACAAATTACAAAAAATTGGGTAGCACAATGGCTATGTCATACACGTACTCGATGTCTATGGAAACCCTATAAAAGTATGAACACCCCCTTAAAGTTACCTATCCTAGGATTTTCCCCAAGGTTTTTTCATCTAACACTTATTACTTTCTTCTATTTTCATATTTATGTTTGAAATATTTTCATCATTTCTTTGTTTTTAATTCATAATAGTCATAAAGCATTAAGAAAATCATTTGGTTCGAAAGAAAACATTTGTTTTAGAAAATCATATAGCATAAAAAGTTATCCTAGTTAAAAACAAAAAATTTTCCTGCAAAAAAATACACTTCTATACAAGTCATACATTCACTCCATAACTTTTAGACCCTTTAGTCCTTCAACATCATCATGAATCACAATTCACATGCAAAATCATAATATCAATAGCAACACTTAATTTCATAGGGTCTCGACCCATTTTTACCAATAATTACAGAGATATATAGCATTTGTATGCATTTTTCAAACATACAATTCCATTACCTCACTATATGTTTATCAATTATTATTTTACATTTTTCTATGTACAATCAAAATCTATATACATCCCATAACACTACTTTTATATACATGAGTACACTCCCTATAATTATAGTCAAAAGACAAAAGAAAATACCCCAGAGACTCTTATTCAGCTACCAAAGCTCAAACACTTATTGTAATCTTAACTTTAACCTACACATCATCATGCCGATATGCTGAATAAAACTTAGTGGTGAATATGAAGTAAACATATGCATGCATTACATATTCTTTCATACCATCATGCCATTACAACCAAAGATAGTAATTGATTTTATCATTTAGATAGTCAGAGAAATGAAATCATCCTATACATTCATATACTGCAATAATACATCATAATGCTTTTTATGATCATTTCATGTTAATTTATTATTTGGTGAAGTATTATTTTCCACAGTCCATTATTTTCCTCATTAGGACTATGCCGATAGACTACACCTAAAAAAACAAAATTCTAGTTGGGTAGTGGTCCGTATTTTGAGACTTTATCCTATAGCTACACCTACATACTTAGTATTATGTTGTACAGTGGTTCTATGAACCTTTTCCTATAGCTGCACCTACATACTTATGTATAATGATGTGTAGTGGTTTTATGAACCTTATCCTATAGCTACACCTGCATACTTATGTTAGAAAAGGTATTGATCTAATTGATAATACTTAGCTACTGCTTTATTCCTAGTTAACCAGTCAACCCATCTAGTGGGTGTCTAACTATACAGTCCTTCAGTCTATTTTTATTTTTCTTTCAACCATAAGTCATTTTACATTATTCATTTTCATTTTTTTCTTTAGCCTCTTCTTCTTTTTATCTTTTTCCCAGTGATTTAAATAATCACTATCATTGATCATTCCCTACTTCCCTATCAAGTTTTTCTCATTTACTTATTATTTAATTCATTTCCATCATAAAACACATCTTATGATTTAATTGCACATTCTTAGTGCCTAAAATCTCATAAAACACTTTTATGTTTTATGTTCACATTTTATTCTTTTTTTTCTTCTCCATTATACATTTCTTCAAGGCTATTTCTTATCCATTTTAGGGTATATAGATCCATAATTGACCATTTACTTTAAAAATTTTCAAGTTACATGTTTCAACCATTCTTGGTTTTATGGCACGAATTTTCATTTCATTCTATTTTATTAACATTTTCATGTATATTATATAACTATATATTATTGTCATCAATTCACTTTACATTTATGTACAATATCACAACCTTATCATTTATAGGTATCACTAGTACCATTTGGCCATTGTAGATTCATTAGTATACATTTACATTTAAGGCCAAATTACCACATTTACCTCATTCACATTCATTTATACACTAATTGGCTTAATTATGTCATTAAATACACACAATTTCATAACATTTTCACTATTCCATACAAGATTTTCCAACACATTTTCCTGCCAATGAATCATGCATATGTTTAAAGCATATTCACTTACCTCAAAGTGAAATTCAC
>CANXYI010316812.1:0-11258 GCA_948208565.1 Hura crepitans | reverse complement strand
ATCCTATAAACAAATGAATATGGCGTGGCTTGTGTAGATATCTTGACAGTTGTTCTATATCCCTACAGTGCAAAGGGTAAAATGTCTACACAATCCTTATAGGTAACTATTATTTTTTGCAAAATTTTCTTGATATTCTTAGTGGCTGCTTCGACTGCCTTATCAGCATGAGGTCAATATGGAGAAGACTTGTGATGCTCGATTTTGTACTTTTACAAAAGCTATCTAGTTTCACCTTGAAACTATACCCCATTATCTATCATAACTTGCTGTGGCAATCCATACATGCAGATGATGTTTCTTTCAATAAATTTCACCATCTATCTTGCCCCCAATTTATTGAAAGATTCAGCTTTAACACCTTTTGAGAAGGAATTAATTGCTACCACTATGTATCTATTCCCTCTAGTAGTTGATAGCTTTATTTCCCAAATTATGCCTATACCATTTATGGAAAATGGCTAGGGAGATGATGAACTGGTCAAGTCATTAGGGGGTAGGTGGCTTAGGTTCCCATAAATCTAGCACTTATGACACTTTTCGACAAAGTCACAGTAATTTGTTTCAATGGTTAACCAATAGTATCCTAATTGCATGATCTTTTCAGCAAAGTTTCTCCCATTCATGTAAGGACTATAGACACCTTTGTGTACCTCTGTGAGTATTTTTTGAGCTTTTGATTAATCTAGACATCTAAGCTGAATGCCATCCAACTGCCTTTTGTACAACATTCCATAGTAGGAAATGAACTGATTGATAATTTCTATAAGGCCCTCTTATCTTTCTCAATTGTGTGGTCTAGGTATTATCTGGTTTTTAGGTATATTTATATTTCATGTTACTAAGGCAAGTTAACATTTGTTTGTTCAGTTGTAGTGCTAACTATACTCATGCAGGTAGGGAATCTCCATTTGCTAAAGTACATAGGTTTAGGCAAATCTCTTTTGGTGACATTTAAGATTGACATCAAAGTGGCTAAAGCATCAGTGACCTAATTTTATTCTATAGGGATGTGATGGAAAGTGCATTGATAAAATCCATTAAATAGATTTGTGAGTATTTTAACAATCTTACTTAAGTTCTCATCCTTGATCTCCCAATTACCTTTCACTTGCTATATAACTAGCATAGAATCCTTGTATACATCAATCACTTTTGCCCCCAACTGCAAAAAAGTTTTGACATCATAGATGTATGCTTCATACTCTATGACATTGTTAGTTGCCTATATTTCTAACTTTCTAGCTAAGAACATCTACTCACCTTCTAGATTGATGAGTAGCATGTCGACTCTTCTGCCTTTCTAGTTAACTGCTTTATTGAAGAACATTTTCCATCGATCTTGGGATATTGCCCTTAAGTATTCATCTAAAAACTCAAATTCTTCTTATTTTCTGTCAATTAGGTGTTGTGCTAGGAATTAAACTACTACTCAGCCCTTGATCATCTTCTTGGTGACATAAGAGATGTTAAACTCTTGCAAAAGTAGAATTCATCGACCAATTTTACCTATTAAAGAAGGTGTAGTTTGCAAGTACCTGAGGGGGTTATTTTTTGCTATAGCTTCCACTTTGTATGATTGAAAGTAGTGGTGTAGTTTTTTGGAGACACAAATTACTCCTATACATATCTCTTTAAGTTTTTCATACTTTTATTCATATGGGAGCAATTTCTTGCTTAGGTAATAGACTATATTTTCTACCCCGAACTCATCTGCTTGTGCGATAAGAGCTTTTATGGAAGATTCTTCAACTGCAAGGTATAGGATTAATGATTTTTTAGGTTTTAGTGGTCTTAGGATGAGAGGTTTCATTAAGTACTATTTGATGGCTTGGAAGGCTTTTTCACAATCTTCATTCCATTCCTTCAGTTGTCCCTTGCATAATAGGTTGAATATAGGCTAACAAACCAATGTGAGTTTGGCTATAAACCAGTTGATATATTGTAATTTACCAAGGAATCCTCTAACTTCCTTTTTTATTAAGGGGTAGGCATTTCTAAGATCACTTTACCTTATCCAAATTTACTTCAATCCTATTTCTATTGACCATAAATCCTAATAATTTTCCTGATGTTACTCCAAAAATGCACTTCTTAAGGTTGAGCCTCATGTTGAATTGGTCCAACCTTTAGAAGAACTTTTCTAATGCTTTAAAGTGTCATTCTTTTTTAGTAGACTTTACCATCATATCATCCATATACACCTCAACTTCCTTATGCATCATGCTGTAAAAAAGCTTATTTGCCATTCATTTGTAAGTAGCTCATGTGTTCTTTAGTCCGAAATGCATTACCTTGTTGTAGCATGTCCCCCATTAAGTTATAAAAGTCATTTTGCATTTGTCAATCACCTTCATCAAAATCTAGTTATACCCAAAAAAACCATTGACAAATGAGTACATGGCTACCATAGCTGCACTATCCACTAGTACATAACAAGGGAAAGTCATCCTTAGGGCATGCTTTGTTTAGGTCCTTATAGTCAACACACATTCTAACCCTTTTATCCTTTTTAGACACTGGAATGATGTTGGCTAGCCAAGTGAGGAAGATAATTTCTTTAATAAACTTGGCTTTAATTAGCTTGACAGCTTCTTTTTTTGCCTTTTTTACCCACTCAGGTCTCATCCTTTTGAGCTTTTAATGGACTAGAGTAGTGTAGTCATAAGTTGGAATGATATGTTTAGCAACTCTATAATCAATAACCGATATGTCCTTGTAACTCCAGGCAAAGATTCTCTCATACTTTTTTAGTAATCTCTCAAAAATTTTTCCTTTCATCGACAGTAGTATCATAGGTAACTAATACATTTTAGGTTATTCATTTGTGCTAAGATTAAATAGATTAGTTTTAATGCAATTAATGTCAAAAATGCTCATGCAATTATCACTTGGATGCATGCTACCATGAGGAAAAACATTGCATAAATAAGCAAACTCATTGTTTATTTTATTGGAAAGAAGATTATTTGCCTCAAAGTGATCACAAGTATACAATTCATCAATGAGTAAATTAGAATCTACATCTAAATCTGAGACAATCTCAAGAGTTTGGAATATACTTCTTCAATAGTTAGTAGCCTAGGAAAGACTTCTTCTATCTACTATATTTGAGTAAGGTTGCCTGATTTTTAATTGACGACATCTACAAAAATCTCAAAACCTGACTTATAACATCCATCCACTATTGTAGGTTTTAGAGTCTCATTATACCTTGTACTTTTTTGCTTGACAAAGTAGTCCCCCAGACTATCCTTTTTCTTCAAGTTCCCCCTTTTACTTGGATTGTATCCTAATCCTCTTATGTCTTTTTGGATGTAGAGCTACAATGGCTCAGTTATACCTTGAAAATTCTTCCCTAAAATAACACTAGGGAAGAAATCCATCCTCTTCATCATTTTGGACATAGCAGGGTCTATGTAGTATTCATAAATTTAGACAACATGAAACCCAATGAAAGGTTGTTTAGAGATAGCCAAGGTAGAAATAACATGATCAAGTTTAGCCTTTATAGTGATAATGTTATCTTCATACAGGAACTTCATCATTTGGTGCAACGTAGAGGGGACTTCTCTAAGTTTATGGAACCATGGTCTCCTTAGCAGAACAAAAAATGTAGCTAGGATATCAATCATAGTAAATTTTATCTCATATATAATTAGCCCTACTTGAACCTTAGTGCTAAAGGAACCTTCAACTTGTCTTTTTATATCAACATATGCTTTGATAGTGATACTTAAAGGTGTTAGGTCTTCCTTCTTGATCCCTAAACTAGACAAGATTTTAGTTGGATAGACATACAATGACGAGCTATCATCGACCATGGTATACCCCATCTTTTTCTCATTCACTTCAGCCCTAATGAAAAGAGGCCGGTTATGTTCCCTTTCTTTTAGGGGTATGTCAACATCGAAAAAGGTTATAAGGCATGTCTTACATATTTTCATCACTTGTACTAGCTCATTAGGGGTAATAGTAGTAGATACATCAACTTGACCTAAGGCTTCAACTACCTTTTGCTTATGGTCCTTTGATGACATTAGTAAATCCCAAATGCTAAGATTAGCTTGGGTCTTTTTAAGCTATTTTAGCACTTCCTTATCTCACCTTTCTATGTTTTAGGCTCTTTCTTAGGGAGAATCTAACCATTCTTCTCAACTCTCTCTACTGCTTCTCTCTCAACCCTGAGTGGCTCTCTCTTTCGCTCTTTAGAATCTTCATTAGAAGATTCATCCTAGAAGTTTTTGCTCTTCCCAGGCTCACTGCCACTCTCACTCTCCTAGAAGTTAGTTACAAGGATGGTTTCACTCTCTCTTACCCCCTTACAAAATTTATAGATGGATCCATATATATCTTTAAGCATGTATTCCTCGGGCAATCTAAATTTAAGAAGGCAAGTGGCTTAGTGTTTTGGTAAGGAGTTTGAGGTGGTTTCATGATCAAATATTTGTTTGGAATCTATAAGGTTTTGGATGGCTTTTCTGAGGAGTCTATAGTATTAGTCAGGTGTCTAATTTGTTGGTGATAGGCAATACTAGTCGTGCCTATCATTTGGTGGTAAAGGTCCATTGAGTGGCTGAGATAAAAGTGGTTGTAACTTGCCCTTTTTTATGAGTTTTCTCAAACACCATGATAGAGATTTACCCAGGTTGGAACATCTTCTGCCTTAGATAACATGCACATCGGCTATCCTGTTTACAGCCCCAACATTACTGCTTGTGAAATTAGGGTTTATTAATCCTCTTAAACCCCTTATTGTGGTAATTCTCCTTTAAGTCAACGGTGATTTCTTTTAGTTATTCCTAAGTGGTGATACCTTTAGCAGTAAGCCCATTATTCATGTAACTATTTGCATTCCTAATGAACATCATAATTTAATCAATGTCCTTAGGCTTATTCCTCATCTTTAAGATCTTATTCCTCTATCTTTATAAGTAGTCAAAGAAACTCTCATTCAGTCTTTGCTTCACTAACTCCAGATCCTTTAGTGTAATATGTAATCTCTATATTGGTATTATTAGAGTACTATTTACTAAAAGCCCATGCCAATTAATTCTAGTCTTCTTTGACCATCTTCTCTTAGTAATGATACCAGTCCAAGGCTTGGTCTATGAGAGACATACTGAACAGGTTCACAATTTGGTCCTCAATAAGGTGAGTACCACTCATAGCAATAGCATATTACTTTAAGTGAGTGCGAGTGTCAATCATGCCATTGAACTTACTCAAGTCTAACATTTTAAACCTATGGGGCATTGCTCGATTAAGCCTTAAGCTAATATCATCAAGATCAATGTCTTTGCCCCCTGTGATGAGCCTGGTCATGGCTTTCATCTTCTTATTAAGCTTCTTTAACGAGTCATCCTCAATTGCCTTGGGAAAGGGAACCTTATGGTATGACTTGGTGACATATGGAACTTAATCATCGGAAGACTAGTCAACTCTTTCATCTACTATTTCTTTTCCCATGTTAGTGGCCAAAGATTGACCAACTTCCTTCTAGTTATAGATATAGGATAGGGCACTCGTTATAGCTACCATCATTCTCTTCTTTATGTCGTTCACTGCCTCTATGAATATGGCTTTGGTCATGTACTCTTAGATCAACATAGTTCCTCGCTTCGATTGATCTGGTAGTGCATCGCTAGTTTGGTTGAGGCACTTGCCTATCATTTCCACTGAGAAGTAAATGAAAGATCAACGGTGACTATCAAAACAAGGGGTTAAGGATGATGCATATACAACATTAACAATGAAAGATACAGATGATGCATGAAATACAATGCATGTTCTTGGTGCAATAGGGACAAACAAATGCAAGAAACCTTCTAACCTTTTTTAACCCACAAATATGGTCAAGTTAATTCTTTCTTAGGTGGGATTGCCTAAGTGTCATCGAAGGACGCATTGGTTCTCTTATGGGTTGTATTAGGCCTAATGACCTCTTGTATTAGAAGTGCATGTGAAGATAAGGGCCTATGATATTTAAATCTTATTTAAAGCGAAATTAGGTTGGGCCTATCCTAGACAAAAGGCACAATGGGCTTGTGTTCACTCTAAATGAGGTTAAATATAATATACCCATATAGAAAAAACTTAGGGTTATGTAACCTAGAGGAAGTTGATAAGCTTGACTATATGGGTTTATAGTCTAGTCAAAAGGCTTAAGGCTCCTATAGGTAGAGGTCCCTCCAAACAGGTCTTTCCAATCATGGATAACAGTGATTAATTAGTTCACTTTTTTTTATACCCAAAGGCACAAGACTTATAAGTGATCGACATGCTAGCATTTCTAGATTCTTGAATGAAAAATGGAGTCATGGTTCATAACACCATCTAAGGTCATAAGGATATATTATATGAAAGAGTGTTATGCATGAGATTGATAAAAATTAGAATATTTGGATGACATATTATTTGGGCACTTTCAGATTGAGATTTTTAGTCCCTAGTAGAGTTGCCATTGTGGAGATTATATATTTTACCAAGGATAAGAGTGGTTAGTAGAGTTGCCATTTGGCTTCTACACTAGGACATTTGATCTTTTGTACCAAAAAGGTTTGAAATTTAGATCTTATTTATGCCCCAATAATATGCCTTTCATTTTATATTATAACATTTATCAATCTCATATCAAGCAAGCATACATTATATTTAATCATCCATATCACCTTTAGATGTATAAGAATAAATTGGGGTATTTAAAGCATACAACAAGAATATTGATACATTTATATATCCAAAAATTGGGTTATTGATTAGTTGTGATTTGACTTGACAATTGCCTATAATTTCATAAGAATTGGCGGTAACTGCCCAACACTCATCTCTAGGAGATTGGGCTTTTAAACTACATTTTTAATATGACTTTTGATTATGAAAACTAAAATCCATTTTATTATGGAAACACTAATTAATTAATTAAAAAATCATTTGATATGAAATTTAGGCAATTGACATGTAAAATAAGTTGTTTAACTAATTATTACAACCTAAAATAAAGCAAAAGATACAATAAGTACAAAACCAAAAGGAAACAAAGCATAACACTTAATTGGTCATATCTGTATGTCAATAAGTCTGTGCAGACTCTATGTAGCTGTGGCTAGTGTCTATGTAGACTACCACTTATAATGGTTCTTATGTCTATCTAGACCCCTACTGTAATGAGAAAGGTCATTTGCAAATAACTCAAAGGAAAAAGTTAATGATACTAGATAAGGAATTCATACAAACTCATAAAGAAGATGAGAAATACAAAAACTTGTAAAACTAGAATTCAAAGTAAATATTTGTATAGACTACATTCCTCATAAGAGGAAGTCCATGTGGACTACATAATAGAATAAATATGGTAAACACAAATATATCCGTGTAGACTACGTTCCTTATGAGAGGGAGTCTGCTTAGATTTAAAGATAAAATAAATAAGAATGAGCCAAAATTATCCGTATAGACTATGCTCCTCATAAAAAGGAGTCCGTGCGGACTGGACAATAGTTTTGGTATGTTGACAATATGCATTTTAGAGAATAGGATAATTAGACATCATGAAAACATCATAAAATTATGTCAATAGGGTAAACAGAACATATTAAAGCATGATGCATAAGATAAATAAGACATTATTATCGAACATAAGTCAGTGCAGATAACATATCATACACATATCAAGAAAGTAAATATGTACAGACATTAACATGCATACAGATAAGTTCATGCAACTAGGAGGAAAATAACATAATGGATATGATATAATACCAATCAATTGTATAATATGAAACAACTTACAATTATGACTTAACCTAACTTGTAATCAATCCTTAGACATTATAGGTCTAACAAAACAATGAGAATATATACAAAAGAGGCCTCAAATATTACCTTTTAAATGAGCTCTCAAGTAATAATTCAAAGTGTAGGAGTATAGATCAAATTGTTTTAAGTATGGCTAATAGGACTAGTAGATTGTATCTTAGTCAGAGTCCTCTCCTAGACTCGTGGATGTGTTTTTAGCTGCTATGAATATGCCTGTAAGCCTCCTCCTCTATTCATACCTAAAAAAGGTATTTATAGGCTTAGTCTCCCATCTAAAAGAATCAAAATCATAATAGGATTAGGAATTACAATCCAAATAGGAGGATCCCATTTCTGGAATATTTTAGGTTTGCAAGTTTGTGTAGACTGGTACATCTTAGTTTGTATGGGCCTAAGTAGTATGCATTTCTACCAGTCTATGGACTTTGGGCTAGGTTTGAGTTAGTCTATAGGGATGTGAACTTGGACTTGTCTAGGTGGACCATAGGCTTTGGGCTTGGTCAAGCTAATTAGGCTAGTACGAACCTAAGTGGAATGTATCCGTGTAGATCATTTTTAAAATAGGTCTGTGCAAATTGGCTTCCTAAAGGGCTTATGCTATTGATTAAGTGCCTAACTCTAGTGATCATCATAGGCTAAAAATGTAAGGCATCTACAATTATCAATTCTAGGCAAAGGATATTTATTTTTCACTATCACTTTGTTTAACTACTTATAATCAATACACAACGGAAGCGACTCATCTTTCTTCTTCACAAAAAATATAGGTGCTGCCCAAGGTGAAGTACTAGGTGGGTCAGATGAAACCCTTATCTAACAAGTCTTGCAACTGCACCTTTAGTTCCTTTAACTCTATAGGTGCCACTTTGTATGGAGTAATGTATACAGGTGAAGTATTAGGATACACTTCAATTTTAAAGTCAAGTTCCCTCTATAGAGGTAATCCTAGCAACTCATTAGGAAATTTAGAAACTATTGGAATCTATTTAAGGCTAGATGTGGAGGTATTAGTGTCAATAACATAGGCTAGGTGTGCCTCATAGCATTTACTAATGAGTCATCTTACAGTAATAGCTGAGATGAGATTATTTAAAAAACTTTTCTCACCCTTAACTATCACTTCTTATCCCTTTGTAGTATAGAGGGTCAGTTTCTTGTATTTATAATCAACTATAGCTCGGTGTTCAGATAACCAATCCATTCCTAGGATAACATCAAATTTGTGGAAGGGTAGTTTAATTAGATTAGTAGGAAACATTTATTCATGAACCACTAATGGACAATGTGTATATACTTTGTTCACAATCACACTCTATCCTATGGGATTACTGACTTAAATATTTAGGCTTACATGTTTTGATTTTAGTCCCCATTCATGTGCTTGTGTAGTGCATATATAAGAATGAGTAGATCCTAGGTTTACTAATGCCAAAATTAGAACATCAAATAAATAAAAAGTACTAATAATGACATCTAAAGCTCCTGCTTCTTCATGAGCCCTAATTACATACTGTTTAGCTGGTGTATGGGCTTTTGACCTTGTCCCTTGACTACTACTACTAGGCTAATCACCTTTAATATATCTTTGCACCCTACTCTAAGGTGTTGCTAATGCTTAGGTATGGGCACCTTCTATTTGTCTCTCAAGACACTCCCTTTCTTAATGGTCTCTAGACCCATAGATAAAACATCCTAGTGTCTCTACAATGACCCTAGTGTCTTCTATTACATGTGCCATAGGTCGAGGGTGCTTTTGTGGCCCCTATTACTAGAGCTTTAGTAGCTAGCTATAATAGCCTGGGACTAGATATTGAAGTTTGCCTAGATCTCTATAGTTAAGGTGGTTTGTGTGTCTGATACCCTAGATAAGACTGAGTTTCTCTCTGCCTTTTACTGGCACTTAGGGCTAAACTGGGTTGCCTTATAGTGAACTATCTTTTTCTCTTGTGCCATTTCCTCTATGTCATATGCAACTCATACCAGAGCTAAGAAATCTCTAATTTTTATAATGGATATTTGCATTCTCAACTCTATATTGAGGCATTTTTCAAACCTTTTGCATTTTTCTTCCTCAATAGGAATAAATTCCTCTACATATCTACTAAGTCTGGGAAAGTCTTTCTTGTACTTAGACATTGATCTCCTACCCTATTTAAGCTCAAAGAACTCATGTCTCTTCTTATTGTTATATGATTCAGGTATATATCTCTTACTAAACTCCTCTTGAATGAACTCCCAAGTAAAGTCTACTGGTGACTTCCTCTTCTTAATTGTGTCCCACTAGTGGAATGCCTTTTCCTATAGAAGAGAAGTAGTGCACTTTAAACTTTCCTTTACTGTGCACTCTAGCTATTCTAGTATCCTTAATGTCCTTTCTAGCCAGTACTATACTTTTGTTGCATCATCTCATCTAGCTCCTAGGAAATCTATAGCCCCTATTTTCTTTGCTCTCTCTAGGTATGTCTTTTGTAGTTTAACTAAGGGTAGAGGTAAAGGTACTAGGGCTAGTGCTATGGTATATTTGAGCAAAACAACAATCTATTGTAACAGCACTAGGGATGCTTGTGCTTATGGCTGTGTTTAAGGTTATGGCCTATGTGCAGCATCACTAGTCTTAGGTGTGGCTATACTACCTACTCCCTATATAGTGGTAGAAGCATAACTGGCTACTTCTTTTACCTGTTCTTCTGGTGTTGTGTCACCCATCATGATTAACTACAAAAGATACAGAACTTATCAACCTCATTACTGCATAGCATATCAGAGAAATCAATTCCTAGACACTGGCACTCATGTAAAATACCTAGGAAAATTTAACCTATGCTCTGATACCACCCAGTGTCACACCCTTTACTAGATTCTCAAAGAAACCCAATAAACAATGCACTTCCCACTAGGTCACCCTTCCTAAAATTGCTCTAGGCTCGCACTCTTTAACAATTACTAATTATTTATTATTGGAATAGTTGTTGCTTAGGTCCTTAGTCTATCACTTAGACATTATCATTTAGTGTACATTAAATCCTATAATCCATTTATTAGGCTATTATCAATACTATAGAAATTTGGGCAACACAATGGCTACCCGTGTAACATTATAAAAATTTTGACTTATTAAAAACACTTCTAATAACCACTATTACTTCTCCTATCACCTTCTAGACCCTTCTGGTCCTTTATCATCATCAACATTTCAATCATAAATAGTCAATCATCACTTAGGCCTAAGGCTTAAAAACAACAGCATAGATAGAAATTAAACCATTCAGATTGACATGCCTACTTATGTACATCACATGTTTAACTTAATATTATAGAAACTAGCAACTTCTAAGCTTGTTGAACCCATATCCTATAACATTTACATTAGTGCCTAATAAAACCATTAAAATACTAAAAAAAATCTAATACCCTTTAGTGGCTCTATTGCTACACTTCAT
>CANXYI010316779.1:0-10317 GCA_948208565.1 Hura crepitans | reverse complement strand
GTTCTGCTAAAAATTTTAATTCATTCATTTTGACCCTTTTCAGGCCCGTCAAAGTTTTATGAACAATATACCAGTCATCGGTCTCGAAATGATGACCCGCACCACGGGGAACATCAATCGGGTTCCGAAGGCACTGTTCATATGACGGCGACCGGCGGACGTTACATATGTGTATTATAAGTTTTTTTTGATAAACAGGTATATAATATTTTTCTTGGGAAAAATTAATATGAAATTTATATCATATGCTTAATCATATAATTAATGTTAAGTTACAAAAAAAAAAGGGAAGTATGCTAATATGTGCATATAATTTTAGTATTTTACTATAATTTTTATGTGTGCCTTCACACCCACATATATATTTACGTATCTATCCGTTTCATCACAACTCATTTATAAATTTTATGTATATTTTTGCATATAAGCCAATCTTATAGGATTGGCTTTAATTTGTCATTTTTTATCACGATTCAGACTGACAACCTAAAAATTATTAAACATATTTATCTAATAATATTTTAAATAATTCTACTAGCCTATTTTTATAATTAAGTATAATGTAATATATTATTTTAAATTTTAATTGTCTACTTTAATAAATTTTAATTTATACAAAATTGAACAATAAAATATTTATATTTACCCACAAAAAGTTAGCGGTAAGAAGCTTTAAAAGAATTATCAATAAGAAGCACTGAGACTCAAATTTAATTGCTTAGCATTTCAAGCAATTTTAATTTTATTATTATTTCAAATGTAGGTTAGAGTGTGTATGTATATGTGTGTATTGTAACACGCAATTTCCCTTAGAATTGGAATGAGGAGATGTTAGTCTACCATATTGGACCGTAAGATGAAATTTCAGCAGCATAACAATTATTCGGAGGCCTACCAAAAAAATTTAACTTGTGGAGAAACACTTCTATGTCATGCAACAATCACCATCAGCCACTATCAGCCAACCATCTCCACACTAAACAAACAATAACATAACATGCTATTAAGTAATAGGGTCCCTCTACCCCTATGACAACCTAAGAGCATAACTAACCCACATGGTTTGGATGGATTAGTCTATAAGGTTTAAGCAACTCCTTTATATATCACACCTATAGTTTTGAAAACCTCTGTTCAAAGGACACATGCATGTTGTCCCTCTTAATCCCACCGTTAAGTGGGAGTGACATGGCCATGCTTGATGGATCTTGCTAGTTTCTGTATCATGTCTACATTTACAATTATGAGGTATTTCCACTATGTACGTCTTAGGTACTTACATACAATTACAAGACAAGTGTAACACCCTTACCTGATCTCGTAGCTAGACCAGATAAGAGATGCTACCGTCCTGAAGGTCATTTATCCTGATTCTACGCCCGCCTACCATTCGTTTAACTTATACGGACTCAACAACCCTATTACTGTTTCCATGTTATTTTAATACCTTTTATTTATTTCTTGCCTCTTTATTACTTTATTTATCTGTAATGACCAGTTTATCAGACATAATAAAGTTTAATAGAAATTTTGGCAACATAACGGTTACCCAGGTGAAAAACCAAAAATTTTAACCTCTGGAAAAGCACTTCTATCATCAATCATAGTTATCTCACACATGCTGGACCCTTCTGGTCCCCTAGATACTCATCTCAACATCAATCAGTCACACACATGGGTTTCAGACCTTTATATCATCAGATAGTACACTCACACACGCGTGCACGCATACACATAAACACAAACACACACACATGTAATGTCCTGCATTTCACTGTATTGTCTTTGTCACTTGTTTCATAATTTGTAGACCAAAAAACAATAATATACATTACTGGGCCCTATTTCCCTCTTACTATACATGAGTACCTTACCTAGTACTAATACAAAAGTAACAGAGTATATACCAAGGAGGAGGTTGTCAGCTACATTGTTTATTTGTCGAGGCTAATTGCAATCTACTACCTGCTACTTGTACATCAGAACACCGACATGCTGAGTATATAATCAGTGGTGAATTTAATGTAATATGGATTGTACATGCATACATACCACATGCTACATGCAAATCTATAGTCATGCATACTTATCTCAGTGGTAATGCCAGTTATGAGCTTAAGTCGGTTATACAATATTAAATCTAGTTTACTAAATTTCATGACCCATTATAGTCTAAGGCAGTTAACTCCTACTTTCCTGTTTTATTTATCCCAGTAATTTAAACAAGTATAGCTTTAGTGGCATTTCTATCTACTTATTATTATTCCTTAGGCCCATACTCAAAAGACTACACTTTAAGACACTAGATAACGAGATCTGACATGTGCAGTGGCCTACATTTTAGGCCTTGGTAGCTGCACCTACCTATCTTCACTTGATAGTAGAGATCAGTTTATAAGAACCTCTAATACCGGAGTGGCTGGGATCAATCCTATTGGACCTCCCAACATTAGGGATAGCAGGGATCAATCTTATGGACCTCCCAATATCTTAAATCTCAGTATATGTGGATAGTAGGGATCAGCTTGTGTGAGCCTCCCAATATCCAAAACAATATGGGTAAAAGGGATTAGCCCTTATAGACCTCCCAATACCCAAGTATGCAAGGCTTATAATTAGAACCTCAGTGGCTGCACTTGCCATACCATACAAATGGGTGATGATCCACATAGACCAAAGCCCCTAGTAGCTGCTAACTCCCTAGTTGACCGATCAACCTATCCAGTAGGTGTCTAACTAATATAGGCCAACATAAGTTATTATCTAATCCTCTGTTATAAGTCATTATGCACATACTTGACTCTTTTACTTTCATTGTTCTTACGCCAATTATGACACACATTTTCATATTCATTATACCATTACCATTGGTATCTCAAGGTTCGAAGTTTATTGCTCGTTTTGTTCATTTTACATACTTGTAGCTCTTAGGCATTCATGCCATTATGTCTTTGTGTCATATCACATAAACGTGATTAAGTGGTTGTCACATTATTTCCATCAATTACCATGCCATTGACACCAACACATTATACACACAATGTCCTTCGTTCATTTCTAATCATCTCACCATCACACTTGCATGCTTATAAGCAAAATTCAGATCAATTACCATCAAACCTCAAAACATACACCTCACAAGGATACACATGCACCTTATGACCATTTACACAAAAGCCTATACATCCCATTTCTTTTAATTTCACGTTGCTATCATACTTCTCATAAGTTTGTTAGCTTATTTACATGCAATTTTCATGTCAATCACACATGCACACACTTATTCTTCCTTAAAGCACCATTCGGCCATATACCTCTCTCTCACACACACATTCTTTTCTTATGAGTTCTACACACATTCAAGCTTAATATGATCACTATATCATACTCACACACTTACCACATGCATTTACATACACATACACATAATGTCATATTTCCATACACACTCACACATACACATATGAACACATACATCATATACAACATATATTACATTAAATTCACTTACTTAGGGTTTTAAAGCACTTTAATTCATGTTCTCAATGCTTGCTTTGCCATTCCTCCATCAATTCCTTCTCTTTTCCTACAAACATAATAGGTTTTAGGGTTTAAAAATTCCTCAAAAATCTTATACATCTCCAAATTAAGAACTAAACACATGTATATTCTCTCCACACTTAGTACTACCCAAATATAAAATAAAAATGGGAAAAGAACCACTTACACTCAATTTGGGCACTATTCATCAAGTGTTCCAAACTCTCTAATTAGGCTATTTTCTTGATTTTTGTTAGTAGAAATAGAATCAAGAGATTGTAGAGGTAAAGATTGATGTCTCAAGTGGAAGAATTCTCCTTGTTTTAGGGGCCAAATGAAGAAAAAAGAAGGGAGAGAATGGTAGAGGTGGCATTGGCCAAAAGGGAGAAAAGGAAGAAGAAGAAGGGGTTGGCACATGTGCCACCTTTTATGTTATGCACTTGGAAGATCCAAATCGCACCACGTGGCGATCCAAAGGTCCGTATTAATCCAATTTATGTTTTATAATTCAAAAATTCAAATTAATCATTCAAGGCCTCTAAAATTCATGCTTTTAGTGCAAAAAATTCTTGAAAGTCCCAATTAGGGGACTCCTAAAATCTTGGGTCAAAACTCCAAAAGGAACTAGGTTAACTATTCACTCACATAATTAAGAAATTTTGAATAAATACTAAATGACCTTAGAAAATTATAATTCCTTCACCATTAGATTATTTAGGATTTTTGACATTTAGGGTATGCTATTTTTAGGTCCATCTAGGCACATCCCAGGCTTGTCCCAACACAGTGCCAAATAAAGTCACTATTCACTTGTGACACCCCTTACTCGGTCCGGTCACAACTAATGAGTGCACACATAACATGTTATCCGATCTCGACATACACATATGTATGAAAAATAATTTCATAAATCATGATTATCAAATCAAAACACGAGTTCTCAAAAACTTTTCAAAAACAAGTTACTAATTCAATTTGAGAATCCTCGTGCCAAAATTTTGGCACCATAATGGCTATACTGGGCACTATCCCAAATTTTGAATAGTAACCTGCAAATCAAATACACTATTAAAATATTTTCTCAACAATTTCTCTGACTCCGTGATCCTTCTGATCACTCTAAATCACAAACATCACAATCATAGTATCTTAACCTTAGGAAGAGATATTGTATAACACTTTAGATATATACAAACTTTAAAATAGTCACACAAATAAAAAATTATTACAATTTAGGCCTATCTTAACCAAAATACATCATATGAGTGCTTTCTATTTTATACATCATAAAGTCCATAATTACAAGCACAAAATATACCAAAAGAATTCTTCCTCTTTTGATAACTTGATGATTCGAGGCTTTATTTCAAATTGTCACCTTACCTATGTATTGCAAAACAAATGATGTGCTAAGCAATATCTTAGTGGTGTAATCAAAATAACTTGAGTAAAAATGCTTTATACATTAACATGTAAATAATGAAGATGAATAACCTCGTAAAATGTGCAACATTTCATATATCAACATATGTATACTAACTAACATATAAGTTGAGCAATTTTCCTAATAGTGATAGTAATAGCAACAGCAACAGAGTATAAATGGACCACCTAGGTCCTCAAAACCACATTGGCTCTGCACACATCAGACTTGAAGGTCAGAAATAATCATAGACTCGTAGGTTAAGATATAAAGTCAAATTATAATTACGCATTAGACTTGAAGGTCAAAAAAATAAAATCAACTCAAAGGTTCACATATCACAACCCGAAGGCTATAGAGGCACTGAAGTACCCTAGTAGCTGGCAACTGCTATGACTCTTAGCTGACCGGTTAACCTATCCAACTAGGCTGTTACTTGCATGGGCTATTAACCAATTATTTTTAGTTTCACTACATTATTATGGGTTAATATTGCTTTGAATTAAATTTGTTTAGCCAACAAATGACTAAACCGGGGAAAACATTAATTATGTGCTTAATATGTTATTATGCAATGCAACAACTCATTATAATACCAATTGCATGGTCATTACATGCCTATGTCCATACATGCTTTATATTATATTTTTTTTGTATTAAATGCATTACGTAGTAACATTTCTTCATAATCATCAAAGTAAGTACATAGCTTATAAGTTATACACAGACATTTCAATTTTCGTAAATACATTATCGACATACATTAGCAATTCTCATCTCTACATATGCACTTCATACATACCATGATCATGATACTAAAGCTATTAGTACCACTTACAAATCATTTTCATCATAGACATGCTATAAGCATACTAAAAAATTCAATAAAGTACACAAAGTTCAATTCATGTCATAATTACATGATCATGTGCATATTAAAGACTAAAGAACACATTATCATTTATTTCATGTTTTTAATGTTATGTCATACACTTAATGCACCTTAGAGGCACTGTCACATATTCATATCCATTCAGCCACGCCCACATCACAACAATACACTTACTTATTCTTTTTACCATTCACATTATCTTATTCAGTTATCATTCTCCATGTTTGTATTATCCAACATTGATTATAATCAATTCTTATACACATTATACAAGTAGAATGCATACATATATATTTGTGCCGATATGAACCAATATTCACTCACACACACTCACATGGCCATTTCGACCATGAGCTCCTCCAAGGCACTTAACATACACACACACACACACATAAATCCTTATTAAAATACATTTACATAACTATTTAACATCATATGCTTACACATATCACAATTAACATGCCAATTACATACACAATTGCATAAACTCATAATTCAACCTATATCATTTCTATCATCATAATCTCATCATCATTAATTTCATACGTACATTCTCTTCATCAACATCATTAAATACTCATTAATTGCATTTATCAAGTATTAATGCATAATAATTGCATTTATTACATTTAGGCGTAATATGGAAAATTTAAAACATAATAAAAAACATGGAAATTATTTTGATTACACATATCAAGAGAGTCAAAATGCACTCTTGAGGTCAGCTTATGCCTTGTTCTTACCTTTATCTTAGGTTTTGTCTGCTTTCTTAATTGCCCATTATAGATTCATTTCGTAAAAATTCAAAATAAATCATACGGGAGTAAAAAATTAAAAACAACCACATATGTTGACTCTTGGGCACCTGGGGATTATGGAAAAAAGTCAAAAATTGAAAAATCTTACTCGAAAAAAATCGTGTTATTATTTATCAAGCCATAAAACTGAGTTTTTCCTTCGATTTTTTTTTGTAAATCCCGAGGTAAAAAAGATGTCTAGAGGTTATAGAGGTGCAGATTTGGGGCTTGGATGTGTGAAAATAGGCTAAAATTGAGAAATGAAGAAGCAAAATGGTGTTTTTGCTTTTTAAGGCGTCCTCTGCTGGTCTTTGGAGGAAGATGATACTATTACTTCGTTGACCAACATTTGTTTTATAGCCCTTTTTTTTTCTTAGCCTCATTTTTGATACCCAAAAAACCTAATAATCATATAATTCAAACCTCAAAAGCCTCTAAAAATTCATGCTAAAAAATCATGAAAAATTGAATAAAAATGCCACTTTTCATTATAACCGATTTTCGTAAAAAAACTTCCCAACCTTCAAAAATTCTAATTCCAGTGCCAATAAGCTAATTAGAATTTTTGAGTATTAGGTTGTATTGATCCCTAGTCCTTTTGAGCAAAAATAAAATATTATTACGGTTCAGCTTTGCCTTGGTCACTATTCACAGGACACTGTCGTAAAAACTTTCTTTGTGGTTTTAACCAACCAAACGACTTTCGATTGGTTTTAAACTTTGCTCAAAATTATTTTATGACTAATATTTCTATCTGGTAGCTTCAATGCATCCCAGGTCTCGAGAACACTATTTATCCTGGGAAAGTACTATTCATAAAAGTCTGAATTTCGAGTTATTACATCACTAGTTCTTAGCATGAAATGATTTATTGGTTTTGCTAAAAGTTTTAATTATTTCATTTTCCTTATTATTTTTCCTGTCAAAGTTTTATGACTAGTATTTCCCCTTGGTCATCACACGGTACCCCGAATACTTAGAGGATACTATTCATCCCTCGGGAAGTACTATTCATAAAACTAAGATTTTCAAGCATTACAATCCTTCCCCTCTTAAGAAATTTCATCCTCAAAATTTACCTAGTGAAAATAGATGAGGATACTGAGCCTTTATTTGCTCTTCGCTTTCCCAGGTAGCTTCTTCTGTATGTGGTGTCTCCATAACACTTTCACTAGTGGTATGAATTTATTCTTCAGCTCTTTTACTTCCTTGGCTAGTATCTGCACTGGTTACTCTTCATATGTCAGATCTGGTTGCACCTAAATTTCTTCCATGAGTATCACATGAGAAGGGTCAGATCTGTATCGCCTCAACATTAAGACGTGGAACACGTCATGAATCTATTGTAATTCTAGTAGTAAGGCTAATTAATAAGCTATTGGTCCCACACATTCTATAATCTCATATGGGCTAATAAATCTCAGACTCAGCTTTTCCTTCTTGCCAAATCAAAGCATTTTCTTCTATGGCGATACCTTCAAGGATACCTTTTCACCAACCTCATATTTAATATCCTTTTGTTTCAAATCAGCATATGCTTTCTATTGGTTAGTGGTAGCCTTTAACCTTTCCTTGATAATTTTGACTTTCTCTTTTGCATCTCTAACCAAATTAGGTCCCATAAGTTTACTTTCACCCACCTCGCTCTAACAGAGGGGAGTTCTTCACTTTTTGCCATATAAAGCCTCGTAAAGAGCCATGCCTAGGCTAGCTTGGTAGTTGTTATTATAGGCAAATTTAGCTAAAGGCAAGTATTGATCCTAACTTCCCTTGAACTCAATGGCACAACTACATAACATGTCTTTTAATACTTATATAACCTGTTTTAATTGTCCATCTTTTTATGGGTGGAAGGCGGTATTAAAGGTAAGACGAGTGCGTAAAGCCTCTTGCAACTTTTTCCAGAATCTAGAGGTGAACCGAGGATCTCGATAAGAAATAATAGCAAGTGGCACTTCTTGCAATCTCACGATCTCTTTTATGTATAGTTGTGCCAATTTCTCTAGGGTATAGTCCATCCTAACCAGAATAAGGTGAACAGTCTTGGTTAATCTATCTACAATTACCTATACCACGTCACACTTACTTCTGGTCAAGGGTAATCCCATTACAAAATCCATGGTGACCTTATCCCACTTCCATTATGGAATTGTTATTGGATGCAACAACCTAAAAGGAACTTGATGTTTAGCTTTTACTTGTTAACATGTAAAGCATTGGGCTACATAATTAGCTACATCTCATTTTATTCCTAGCCACCAATAGTGAGGTTTCAAGTTACAGTACATCTTTGTGCTTCCTAGATGCATGGTATAAAGAGCATCATGTACTTCTTTTAGGATCTGTGCCTTGATATCCTCAACTTTAGGTATACATAATCTATCACATTAGTATAAACATCCATCTGCCTTGATCTCAAATTTTGTGGTCTTCCTCTCTTTGACTTTACCTACTATTCACATAAGGTGATCATCTTGAGCTTGTGCTTCTTTCACCTTTTGCTTTAAATCAGGTTTCACCTGTAGTTCACCTAAAATTGCATTATCCTTAGTGAAGTTAACCTTGGCATTCATAGCTTTCATAGCTGCTATAAACTTTCAGCTTAACGTATCAGTTATTACATAGATGGTAGTCAATTAGACAATCATGATCCTTTATCAATTCCATCTATCTTCATTGCCTTAGGTTTAGCTTCTTATGTGTGGGGAGGTATTTCAAGCTTTTATGGTCGATGTAAACATAACATCTTTCACCATACAACTCATGTCTCTACACCTTCAATGCAAACACAATAATAGCCTGTTCTAAATCATGGGTCGGATAATTCTGTTCATGTGGTTTTAGTTACCTCGAGGCATAAGCTACTATTTTTCCATCTTGCATCAAAACACATTTGATCCCTTTATGTGATGCATTGCTATAGATCACAAAGTATTTTTCCTACTCGGGTTGAGTAAGAATAGGAGCTTTAGTCAACATCATCTTTAATTTATCAAAGCTTGCCTGGCATTTATCGTCCCATACAAATTTCACATTCTTCGTGATAATTGGGTTATTAGGGTTGTAATCATTGAGAAGCCCTTTACAAATCTCCTATAATAACCAGCCAATCCCAGGAAGCTTCGAATTTTAGTCACATTCCTAGGAGGCTTCCACTCTAACACTACTTTGACTTTGCTTGGGTTGACCCTAATACCTTATGCTGATGTAATGTGGCCTACGAAGGCTACTTTCTTTAACCAAAACTCATATTTGCTCAGCTTGGCATATAATTGCTTTTCCCTTAGGGTCTGCAATGTGATCCTTAAATGCTGCTCATGTTTTTTCCTATTCTTGGAATATATCAAAATGTCATTAATAAAGACTATGAAAAACTTGTTTAAGTATGGTTTGAAGATTCTATTCATGAGGTCCATGAAGGCTGCAGGGGCATTAGTGAGCCCAAATGGTATCACTAGGAACTCATAATGCTCGTGTCTGGTATGGAAGGTCATTTTTTAAATATTAAATTCCTTGATCCTCAATGGATGATACCTTAATCTTAGATCAATTTTAGAGAACACACTGGCACTTTTGAGTTGATAAAAAAGGCAATCAATTCTTGACAACGGGTATTTATTCTTGACTGTTACCTTATTTAGTTATCTATAATCGATGCACAGTCA
>CANXYI010316716.1:0-10123 GCA_948208565.1 Hura crepitans | reverse complement strand
AACATAAGCCAAATAAAACTTCAAAAATCCACAATAAATCAAAAAAAGCTTTAAAAAATGATCTAAAGCCACATACCAACTCTTGGGCACCTCTAATATCTAGGAAAAATAACAGAAGTCAAAAAATCTTACCCAAAAAATTTTATGGTTACTATTCATAGGGTTGAAAAATTGACAATTCTATTTACCCATTTTCGAAATTTCCACTTCTTAGAGGCTCGAAATCGTGTGAAGGCTTTATAGTTTAATTTTGGTGTGATTATTTTTGCTATAAAGGAAGAAATGAAGGAAGGAAAATAGAGAGGGAGAGAGAGGCGTGTCGACTGCAGCTTTAAAGGAGAGGGGAGAATATTGATTTTCACTATTTGAGACAAAATAACTTATTTATACCATCTCTCAAAAATTCACTATTCAACATTTTCCCCAAAATTTTCTTCTCTTCCTAAGCCAATTAAATTGCAATATTTATAGCAATAAATCACTTAATTATCCCCTAAATGCCTTAAAAAATCGATGCTCAAAAATATGAAAAAACTAATTAATTTTGTTATTTTTATTTTACCGATATCAAAAAATTCTGATTCCAGTGCCATTAGACTCATTGGAATTTTTAAGTATCAGGTTGTATAATTTTCATAATTTTTTGAGCAACTTTGAAATTAATTTACAATTTAGCTTTGCCTTGGTCACTATTCCTAATACACTGTCGTAAAAACTTTCTTAGCATTTTTAACCACTTTAATGACCTCAGATTGATTTCAAATTTCACATAAAATTGTTTTATGATTAATATTTTCATTCGGTGTCTTTAGTGTATTATGAGTCTCCAGAATACTATTCATCTAGAGAAAGTACTATTCATAATTATCGAGATTTTCGAGGCATTACATTCCTTCCCTTCTTAGAGAATTGTCGTGCTCGATATTAGAATATTACCTAGTTCAAATAAGTGTGGATATTGCTTCCTCATATGAGTTTTCGCCTCCCAAGTTGCTTCTTCCATCCCATGGTGTTTCCAAAGAACCTTAACTAAGGGTAATGTCTTATTCTATAATTCCTTCTCCACTTAATCAGTAATTGTAACACCCTCTACCCATTCCCGAAGGAAATAGACAAAAGGGCCTACTTCCTGAAGGTCACCTATCCTTGGATTTCCCTAGGGACTCTTTGTTTAAAACTTATGACACTTTGGCAAACTTTGACTTATCTTAACTATCTAGTGTTTATTTTCATATAACCTTTTATTACTACTTAATTTAGTATGATAAATCTCTATTTTATGTCTGTTATACATTTTACAAAAAATTGGGCAGCATGACAGCTCCTCGGGTGAAAAACCAAAAATTTTTCTTGCAAGAAAAGCACTTCTATAACACTTCCACAACACAACTCATATTCTAGACCCCTCTGGTCCCCCAAAACATCAAGAACATCCAACAAATAGCAAAACACAAGGTCTCAGACCCATAGATAGACAAGCCAAATCATATATAGATATCCATTAAAAGTTAAATTCTATAACCATTTAATTCAACTATCCCAATTTTACACTACACATGCACTATTGACTTTTGCACTTACTATACATGAGTGACTAACTATCCAAACTACAAAAGCATCAAAAGTATACCAAAAAGGAACTCTAGGTCAGTTACACTGGCACTGCTGAAGCTAGACTGCTACCTGTCTAAAGTCTATGCATCAAAACACTAACACTATAAGTATGCACTCAATACTGGAATAGATACAATAAAGTATGTGGTGGAATAGATACAATAAGGTATGTCATACATGCAAACACACATATGAGTCATATACACACATGCATAGCTATTTCCATCATAGTCATGCAAGATATTAGTCTAGATGCCATTTATCTTATTAAGTTAATTCAATCTATGTCGTATTTCAATTATCAATTCAAATTTCATATATTATCATCATAGTTAAGGTTAGTATAGTTTAGGCCTATAACAAATAGATGACACTTTAAGATACCAAATAGAGAGATCTATCTTATGCAGTGGCCCATATTTTTAACCTCAGTAGCTACACCTACTTGGCCCAACAGTAGGGATCAATCTGTAGACCTCCCAATACCAGACTAGTAGATAGTAGGGATCAGTCCATAGACCTCCTAATATCTATAAGTGGGATAGCAGGGATCAGACTCATGGGACCTCCCAATACCCTGAATCACATCTTTGAAGCATTATAGGTGGATAGCAGGATCAGCCCTATAAAACCTCCCAATATCCATAAACAATCAATTGGTAGCAGGGATTAGCCCAAGTGGACCTCCTAATACTCGAGTGTGTAGGGTTCAATCTCAGAACCTCAGCAACTACACTTGCCACATCCATCAAACAATAGTGGTCCCATAAGGCCCAAACTGCCTAGCAGCTACTAATTCCCTAGTTGATCGATCAACCCATCCAGTAGGTGTCTAACTAATGGGCCAAATCACTATTACTTATCTAATTATGTCATCTATCATTACATTCTACTTTATTTCATGTTACTCATAACATTCACTTCTATTTAACATAACAGTTCATGCAAGTTCACATTTTAGGTCTTTTGTCGTAATGTTACTATTCATTTGGTCATTTCCCATATTATGCCTTTCATAGCACCAAACATGCCAATCTAAAATTCATCGCTCTTGCATCATTTCTTTACATAACCTTTCATGAATCATATTTCAAAATCATGCCACCAATGGCACGCATATAGACATCATATTACTAGTCATCATTTATGTACACATTACATACTCATTTAAGTCATTATTGGTCAAGTTCATATACCATACATCTTAATATTATTATTCATTTTCTAAGCATTATATATACATAATATTTACATGCCATTGTCATGCCTAACATGCTATATGTATAACTACATATACCATGCCATTCAAGTACACCATTCATCTATACCACATACACACATACACCTAGTTTCTTTTCCCCCAAAATCATGCATACCATGTTATTTTGACACTATTAACATAGTCATGTCATCAATGTCATGCCTAACACCATAAACTTACATTTCCATACATATGAGCACATGCCAAATCATGCTAGAACACATGACATACATAAATTCACTCTATTCCACATACCTAGGGTGTGAAAACACCCTTTTCTCCACCACTTTAGTGCCTAGTTTGAGGTTCTCCTTCAATGTTCTTGTCTTTCCCTAAACATGCACAAATTTTACTTAGAAAAATTCCTCAAAAATTCTACATAATTCCAAATGAAAATGTAAAACCATAGAATCTCTTAAAACACTTTAAACTACCTAAAACAAAAATAAAAAAATGGAATAAAAACACTTACACTAAAAAATGTCACTATTCACCAAGGTTAAATATATTTCTTTTTAAGCCAAATTCTCTGATTCTCTAACTTGAATTAGACTCTAGAGATCATGGAGTGTCTAATTCAAGTATTTTTTGTGATGGAAGGAGAGAGAAAGAGAAGAAAAGAGAATGGTGAGGAGAGAGAAAATGGCATCGAATTTGAAGGGATTTAAGGAAGGAAGATGATGGTTCACACATGTGTGGGCCTTTATATAGGGGTAGGTGGATGGCTCATATCATGACACGTGGCGATCTAATGACCCTTTTTCTCATAATTTCCTTTTTAAATTTAGAAATTCACAGAAATTTCTCTAGGTCTCAAAAAACACTCATTTCAGTTTTAAAAATCCTCGATTAGTGTTATTAAGGCCCATATAAAATTTGAAGTTAACATTCCACAATTGACTTTTGGGCACTATTCACCCGCCAGAATGAATATTCAGAAAAAATACCAAACGACCTTAGAAAATTGAAATTCCTTCTCCATCATGTTCATTGGAATTTTTAAGGTTCAGGGTATGGTATTTTTAGGTCCATCCAGGCATATCCTAGAACTGTCTCGGCACAACCTTATTTTATCTTCCCATTCATTAGTCCTTGACTCGAAATGATCCACTGGTTCTGCTAAATTTTTAAATTCTTTTATTTTACCCATTTTCATGCCCGTCAAAAAGTTTTATGACCAATAAGCCCTTTTTTGGCCTCGTGAAGGTGCCTCGACCTGTAAGGAACACCATTCCTACTAATGAGGTACTGTTCAAAGAACTTAAATTTACGAGCATTAAATTCTTCTCCTCTTAAGAAATTTCATCATTGAAATTACTTGATGCAAAGAGATGCGGATATTGTGCCTTTATTTACTCTTCACTCTCTCACATGGCCTCTGTCATATTGTGGTACCTCTATAACACCTTCACTAGGGGAATTGATTTGTTCCTCAGCTGCTTTACTCCCTTAGCTAGAATTTGTAGTGGTTTTTCTTCATATGTCAAGTCTGGTTGTACCTGTATCTCCTCTACAGCTATCACGTGCGAAGGATTTGATTTGTATCGCCTCAACATTGATACATAAAAGACGTCATGAATTTATTGTAGCTCAGGTGGTAATGCCAATCTATATGCTAAGGGTTCCACTTATTCTGTACTTTCTTAGGGCCTAATAAATTTAGGGCTAAGCTTTCCCTTCTTACCAAATCTGGGCATCCTCTTTCACGGTGATACTTTTAATAATACTCGATCACTAACTTTATACTTAATGTCCCACTGTTTCAAATCAATAAATGACTTCTATCAACCTTTTATTATCTTAACTTTCTCTTCTGCATCTTTGATCAAGTTGGATCTAAAAATCTTGCTTTCTCCCACTTCACTCTAATAAAGGGGAGTCTTGCACCTTCTACCATGCAAAGCTTCATAAGGTGCCATTCTTAAGCTAGCCTAGTGGCTGTTGTTATATGCAAACTCAACCAATGACAAATATTGATCTTAGTCACCTCTGAATTCTATTACACAGCTATGCAGCATATCTTTCAATACTTGTATCACTCATTCTAACTATCCATCCATCTAGGGATGAAATGTTGTGTTATACATCAATTGAGTACCCAATGCTTCCTATAACTTCTTCCAAAATTCAGAAGTGAATCTTAGGTCTCAATCTGATATGATAGCTACTAGTACTTCATGTAACTGTACAATCTCATTAATGTATAATTCAACTAGCTTTTATAAGGAATAATCCATCTTTACTCGTATAAAGTGAGATATCTTCGTCAATCTATCCACTATCACCCATACAATGTCACATTTGCTTATGGTTAGTGGCAACCCCATTATAAAATCCATAGTGATCTTCTCCCATTTCCATTCTGGGATTGCTATCAGATGTAGTAATCTAGAAGGAACTTGGCGCTTAGCTTTCACCTGCTAAAATGTCAGACATCAGGCTACATATTCAAGTACCTCTCATTTTATTCCTAGCCACTAATAATGGGGTTTCAACCCAAGATACATCTTTATGCTTTTTGGGTGCATGTAATATGAGCTTCATAAGCCTTCTTCAAGATCTGCACTCTCAATCCATCTACTTTTAACACACACAACCTATTCTAGTAGTACAAGCTTCCATCATCACTTAACTCAAATCTTGTCATCCTCCTCTCTTTCACTTTACTCATAATCTGCACCATCTATTCATCTCTTAATTGACCTTCCTTTATCTATTGCCTAAAGTCAGGTTTAATCTGTATTTCAGCCAAAACTACATCTTCTACTGTGTACTCTACTCTTGCATGCTTAAGCTTCAAAGTGGCAATAAGCTTCCTGCTTAAGGCATCTGTGACCACATTTACCTTTCCTAGATGGTAGTTGATCAAGCAATCATAATCCTTGGTTAACTCCATCCATCACCGTTGTCTGAGATTCAGCTCTTTTTGTGTGGGCAGGTACTTTAGACTTTTATGGTCGGTGTAGATGTAGCATCTTTCTCTATATAAGTAGTGTCTCTATACCTTCCATGTAAACATAATTGTAGCCAACTCTAAATCTTATGTGGGATAGTTCTTTTTGTGAGGTTTCAATTGCCTAGAGGCATATACAATCACCTTGCCTTTTTGCATCAGTACATAAATAAGTCCATTGTGTGAGGTATCACTGTATGTCACAAACTCCTTCCTTTATTCTAACTGGGGAAGGATAGGAGCCTCTATCAACATCCTTTTCAACCTCTCAAAACTAGCTTGACACTTATCATCCCACTCAAATTTCATATCTTTTCTTATTAACCGTGTCAATGGAGCTGCAATCATCGAGAAGCCTTTTACAAACCTCTGATCGTATCTAGCTAGTCTTAGGAAACTCCAAATCTTAGTCATATTCCTAGGAGGATTCCAGTCCAACACAGCTTTAACTTTGTATGGGTTCACTCTGATACCTTTAGCTAAGGCAATATGACTTAGAAAGGCAACTTCTTCCAACCAAAACTCGTATTTTCTCAACTTAGCATATAATTACCTCTCTCTCAAGGTCTATAATACAATTCCAAGTTATTGTTCATGTTCCTCTCGAGTTCTAGAGTACACCAAGATATCATCGATGAACACTACAACAAACTGATCCAAGTAAGGCTTCTAGATCTGGTTTATCATATCCATAAAGGTTACAGGGGCATTAATGAGCTCAAATGGCATCATTAGGAACTCATAATGCCTATATCAAGTTCTAAAAGACAATCTTAGGAATGTCACTCTCTTTAATCTGCAATTGGTGATATCGTAATCTCAAATTTATCTTAGAAAAGATACTGGTAGCCCATAACTAATCAAAGAGGTCATTGATCTTCGGGAAAATATATTTATTCTTAATTGTCACTTTATTTAGTTGCTTATAATCGATACACAATCGAAGTGACTCGTCTTTCTTCTTCACAAACAATACAAGTGCTCCCCAAGGTGAAACACTAAGCCTAATAAAGCTTTTATCTAACAGTTCCTACAACTGCACCTTTAACTCCTTTAACTCTGCTAGTGCCATCCTGCATGGTGTAATAGATACTGGATTTATGCTAGGGTATATCTCAATCTCAAAGTCTAGCTCTCGATGTGGAGGTCATCTCCGCCGAGGAACATGTTAGGAAATTTAGACACAATTGGTATCTGAGTAAGATTAGGAGTCCTGGCACTAGTATCTACCACAAAAGCTAAGAAAGCTTCACATCCCTTCTGAATGAGTCACCTGGCTATAATTGCTGAAATGATGTTAGATATGGAGTCACTTTTGCCCATAACTGTCACCTTTTACCTGTCTGTGGTCTACAAAATCAACCTTTTTCTTTCACAGTCAATCACTGCTTTATGCTCTCACAACTAATCCATACCCAATATGACATTAAACTCATGAAAGGGAAGTTTTATCAAATTTACTAGAAAGGTCTACTCATAGATTGTCAGAGGACAATGTCTTTAAAATATATTCACCATCACACTCTGCCCAATTAGGTTACTCACTTAAATGTCTAGGTCTATAGACTCATGCTCTACTCCCCTATCTCGTGCTTGTGTGGTGCAAATGTAGGAGTGTATCGATCCAGGATTAATTAAAGCTAATACTGGTGCATCAAATAAAAAGAAAGTACTAGCAATGACTCTTCAGCTTTCTCCTAGACATAGATTACATACTATCATGTTGGAGCTCTAGCCTCAAACCTCATCCTCTAACTAGTACTCAGCTACTCTATCTCTGCTATCTTAGTGCTCTGCTAGGTGCTGCTATAGATGATGCTTGGGTCTATGCCACCTCTAATTGTCTCTAAGGATAATCTCTTTAGAAGTGATCTCTAGCTCTGCACACGGAGCACTCCCCTCTTTTATACTACCAACACTGACCCTAGTGTCTCCTCTGGCAACTCCCACATGTCAAAGGTGCACTTCTAGTTGTGGACATTAGAGCACTCAAGGCCTGCTGTGATAGAGGTGGTCGAAGCCTAGGAGGAAAAGCCTGACCAGACCTCTGTAATGGAGCCTACCTCTGAGACTGTTGTCCCGACTACCTCTGAGACTGCTGGCTAGGCTATAAGTCCCTCTACCTCTTGCCCCTTACTAGGGCTAAACTAGTCTGACCTGTAGTGAAGGGTCTTTTTCTCTGGAATAACTCCCTCATCTCCTACAACATGTTGTCTATATCATATGCTGTAACTACTAACTCAGAAAAATCTCTGATCTTTATAATAGCAATCTGTATCCTCAGCTTAACATTGAGGCCATTTTTAAACCTTTTGCATTTCTTCTCATCTTTAGGTATGAACTCCACTACACATCTGCTCAAACAAGTGAAGTATTTCTCATACTTTGATACTGACCTCTACCCCTATCTTAAATCAAAGAACTCTTGCCTCCTCTTGTCCTTATAGGACTCAGGAATATACCTCTTTTGAAACTCCTTCAAAAATAACTCCCATGAAATCTCAAATGCTACCTTCCTCTTCTTAATTGTATCCCATCAGTGGAAGGCTTCCTCTTGTAAAAGAGAAGTAGTGCACTTCAGGCACTCCTCTGTACACTCCAATTGCTCTAAAATCCTTATGGTTCACTCTAGCCAATACTTAGCCCTTATAGTATCATCCTCCTTCGCACCTAAAAAGTCCACTACTCTCATCTTCTTCACCCTCTCTAGGTAAGTCTTCTACAATGCTAGGGGAGCTGGTAGAGGTGGTGCAGGAACTAGAATTGGTGGTGGTAGTGGTAGAGGTGTTGTAGTGTGACATTGCAACTACAATCTACTGTTGCAAGGCTAGAGAGGCCTGAGCCTAAGGTTGTGGCTAAGGTGATGGCTAATGAGTAGTATCACTCAGCTGTGGTGTGGGTGCACTCACCGCTGGGCTAAGGATAGTGGTAAGAGCATGACTGGCCACCTCTTCCCCTCGCTTTGGAGGGGTCCGTTCACTCATCATGTATATAACTGTATAGAAAAGACTTATCACCTTCATGCAATATAGCTTTAACCCAAAATAGAACCCTAGACTCATGCACACATGTATAGTACACCTAGGAATACCAAAACCCACTATGATACCATTAAATGTAACACTCTCTACCCATTCCCAAAGGAAACAGACAAAAGGTGCCACTTCTTGGAGGTCACCCATCCTTTAATTAACACTTATGACACTTTGATCAACTTTGACTTATCTTGACTATCTAGTGTTTATTTCTATATAACCTTTTATTACTGCTTACTTTAGTCTAATAAATCTCTAGTTTATGTCTATTATACATTTTACAGAAAATTGACTAGCATAATGGCTACTCGGGTGAAAAACCAAAAATTTTTCTTGCAAGAAAAGCACTTCTATAACACTTCCACAACACAAACTCATCTTATAGACCCTTATGGTACCCTAAAACATTAACAACATCCAACAAATAGCAAAACACAAGGTCTCAAACCCACAAATAGATAAGCTAAAGCATATACAGATGTCCATTAAAAGTTAGATTCTACAGCCATTTAATTCAACTTACCCAATTTTACACTATACATGTACTATTGACTTTACACTTACTATACATGAGTAACTGACTATCTAAACAGCAAAAGCATTAAAAGTATACCAAAAAGGAACTCTAGGTTAGCTACACTGGAAACACCACTGAAGCTAGATTGGTACCTATTTAAAGCCTATACATCGAAACACCAACACACTGAGTATGCATTTAGTGGTGGAATAGATACAATTAAGTATGTCATACATGCAAACACATATATAAGTCATGTACATATAGGCATAGCTATTTCCAACATGGTCATGCAAGATATCAGTCTAGATGCCATTTATCCTATTCAGTTAATTCAATCCATGCTATATTTCAATTATCATTTCATATTTCATATATTATCATCATGGTTAAGGTTAATATAGTTTAGGCCTATAATAGATAGATGACACTTTAAGACATCGGATAGCGGGATCTATCCTGTGCAATGGCCTATATTTTAGACCTCAGTAGCTGCACCTACTTGTCTCGATAGCAGGGATCAATCTGCAAACCTCTCAATATCGGATTGGCATATAGCAAGGATCAGTCTGTAGACCTCCTAATATCTGCATGTTAGATAGTAGGGATTAGCCCCATGGGACCTCTTAATACCCCGAATCACATCTCTAAAGCATCATAGGTGGATAGCAGGGATCAGCCCCGTGGGACCTCCCAATGGGTAATAAGGATTAGCCTAGATAGACCTCCTAATACTTAAGTGT
>CANXYI010316605.1:0-15515 GCA_948208565.1 Hura crepitans | reverse complement strand
TCAAGCATGGTAAAATCTCCATTTTGCCCTCGTATGTTGGAATGACCATTTTGCCCTCCTTTGCTCGCATCACCATTCCAATTTACCTATCTCTGATTCTAATGTTATCCTTAAAAAAGGGATTTCAACCTAGGATTGTATCACTCTTATGGATGTTTTGATAGTAATAATACTATAACCATGAAGAATGAATAGCAATACCTCATGCCAATCCATATCTCTTTGGTTTTTTCATTAACTACTACCATTGATCTATTCATTTCTGGCTTACTTAAGGAAGAATTGAGATGTTTAATCTTGAATTAGGTATAAATGTCTTCCATCATCTTATTCTTGTAATTTTTGTATTGTTAATGATTATCCATAATAAGGTATATTTACAAACTATGTCATTTGTAATAAACTCGGGTATGATCCCTTTTGCTATACTTGCATAAAAGTTGGTTTTACTTATGTAGTGAGATAATCAATAGCTATCAGGATGAAACAATGGCTATTTGATACTTTAGGCTCGATTAATTCGATCACATTTAATCCCCACATTGAAAATGGCTAAGGTGATATTGACATATTCCAAGATGTTGATTGGACATTAATGTCATTAGTATAAATTTGGCACTTGTGGCATTTTTAAATGTAACGTATATAGTCTAACTCTATTTTCATCCAAAATATCCCATTCTGAGGATTTTTCAAGCTAAAGAATGGCTACTATAATGAGTACCAAAAAACCTTTCTTGAACTTTTTTAATCAACTTTTGTGCCTCTTGACCATTCACACACCTTAACAAGGTTATGTCAAAAATTCATGTTATAAAGAGTCTCCCTAATTAGCAAGAATCCCATGGCTAATCTTTTTATTGTTCTTTTTTGACATTTCCTACCACTTTTGGTAAAATTAATCCTAGTTCAAATTCATATAAACTTGACCTAATTTAGCTTTGTAAGTATTTCAATTTTTGAAAGAAAATTTGACATGCCTTTAGTCCAAATACATTATTTTGTAATAGGATTTTCCTTATAGAGTAATAAACATTTCTCTATATCATCCCAATCTAATTATATCTAAAGAAACTATCCATTAAAGAGGACATATGGTATCTAGCAACATTATTTGCCAAAACATTCCTATATAGTATTGGAAAATATTTTTCTAGGCTGGTTTGATTAAGTTTTTCATAATCTTTGTAATTCCCATATGCTATATCTCTTTGGGATTAAGACCATATTGGCTACCATTTGAAGTATTTTGACATAACCACGAATTTTATATCGAATATTTCTTCTTTTTTTCTTTTCCATTTTTTATTCTCCTTTCTTTTTTTTCCCTTTTTTTTAACTCCCATTTTGAACTTTAATAACACTTCTGATTTCATCTTTCTAGGTTCTTGTATTACTAGTTTAGGTTTAGGTTTTAAGGGTCATTGATGTACCATAATATTCATATATATTATAATCATGTCCTGATATAACCGATAAACACATCATCCTACTTTTTCACTTAGTTGATGAGACTTATTTTTATTTCCATGGATAAAGAAACCATAATATCTCTTTGATTTTCCTTATTTCCAAAATATAGGGTTTTTCCAGGAGTTCCATTATTGGCTTTCTTTATTCTAACATCATTTCTAATTCCCTTGGCAACTTCATATCTCCTTCGTCATCAAACGTAATTTTATATATTGTCCAAATCATTCGTTAATTCATTTTCATCATTATCTCTCAAGTTATTATTGTTACTCTAAAACATGTTATGTGTCAGAGAAAAAAATGCATTTAAGGGACACATATCGGGTAAATAAAAGTGAAAAATGGAAGATGAAAGTTGAAAGGGAAATGCATGCATTTATTAGATAGAAAATCCTAACATTTGAATTAGATGCTCGTGCTACAATTCTTTTCATGGATCTTAGGTAGAATTTATGAGAGTAGTATTTAGTGATTAATTGGAAAAAAATGACTGAAAGCCTATAAAAATCCTAGTTGTTCAACTTTTGACCTAGTGAACATAGCAGGACCTCATCTTTTTTATTTCTTTTTACTACTACCAATTTTAATCATCATGGTATCCAAATCCTTGATATTTTTATTTAGCATTTTAGCATAACCTTATAGATAGATCAAGCTTGTTATTCTCAAGGTATAATGGATATCTCATATCTCTCACCTCCTCAATTATGTGTAAGAGGTATTACATCTTCTCTACCTTTTTGTGAACTATTGATTTCTAAACCTGTATAAGCTAATGCACTTAAAGAAATTCCTTCATGTGTAGTTCTGGCTACATTTCTTTCTTCATCTTTTAAGATATGAAAGGTTATAAGATTCGCATCCATTAACTCTTACACTTTAACTTTAAACTGTATATAACCCTCTACCAAATGGTCACTTATCTATATTTACAAGTTAGTCCCTTAATTAGAGTATCTTAGTGATCTTGAGGATGCATCAAACCATATTTAAGAAAGATCTCTTAGAGTTGATGCATGGGCATAAATACTTCATTGATTTTAGTCTTTGCTAAAACTTGATCTTTTATATCTATATCATTAATTTTATTCTCATCATGATTTGGCAGAGGCTTATTATTCACATTTAGAATTTGTGTCTCTTAGTCAAATTTTCAACCACCTAACTTTAATAAGACTTTGTACTATTCTTTCAAAAGCAGTACAATTCTTAATAGAATGGTCAAAAGCTTCAGCATGATACTAGCACTTAGCGTCAGGATTATACCATTTAGGAAAAAAAGGCATCATAGGTTTTAATGGTATTGGCCACACTTAATGATTTTGAACTAGTTGTGGAAATAATTCTTTATAACTAATAGAATGAGATCAAATTGCTCTATTCACCTTTCTTTACCATGATTTTGTTAGAATACAGTGCCTCTTTGTTCTCTACTTTCATTAGTAACTTTTGGAGTATTTTGTTAAGGGAACTTACATTATGAACCAAAAGGAGTTTGTATGGATGAATTCCTCGTGATAAGTTGGCCATATAAGGCATATGATACCTTTTTATCATATTAGCCCCTCCTTCTTTCTTTTTGTTTATATATTGTTTTTAAAAGTTATTGACATTTATTTGTTTATCTTCTATTTTTCCCTCTCAATACTATAAGCACTTGGCTTTTGAGTCCCAAAAGAGCCCAATGATGATAACTAGAGTCATAATTTGAGCAAGTGAATAATTGTCATGAAGGCATGCCGAAAATGCATGAGTCTTACATGAGAGCAAAATGGTCATTTAATCCCTAGGGAGAAAAAAGGTCAAAAGGATGAAAGGATATCTAAAAGACTTAGGAAAATCCCCAATGTAGGAAACATGAAAGAACAAGAGTAAGTAAATTCCACCCATAAGCCTTAAAAAAACCAAAAATCCTCATTCCACGAAAGAACCATATCACGATTTTTTTTGAATAGTCACGTGACTGTACTGTCCAAAACCTGATAAGCCTGATAGAATTCTATTCCAATCTAAATACCTAAACTCTAGCAATTTAGAATCCAAATAGAATCAAACTAATGACATTCTGTTTGATTTAAATAGCAAATGTAGATGGAAAAACTGAGTGAAACTGCCTGTAAACAATACCTATAAATACTTGTCACCTCTTTCCCATCAAATCATTTGATAATCATGCAATTCGAGAGATTGCTCAAATTAAGTATTTTTTTTGAATTTCTTGATAGCTTAAATAAGTTCTTGAGTAGTAAATAATATTTTAAATCAATTCAAAACATTATGGAATTTTAGAGAGAAGTTATTCTATCCGAATGAAGAGTCAATCCATAAATTCGGTATTCTTACATGGGCAAATCATTCATGAACTTAAAGCTTCATTATTGGTAAGTCTTAAGGGGAAAAACTTGTTTTTTTAATCATTAGTAGTGTGTCTTGATCATATATATATATGTTTAGATGCATAAAAATTAGTTTTCTTATTAAAAATATCAAAGATTTTGCATAATTTATAATGAATGCTTTTTAATCTTTTATCATATAAGTTTAGCATAGTAAAAGGGGTATAAATCATGTTTTCGCATCATAAAAAACACAATTTTCAACTCATATATGAATAATAGCATATTTATAGAAGAATTATATTGCATATTAAAGTAGTTATATTAATCAAGATTCCATATCATGTTTTATTATGAATTTACATTTATTTTGTTGTTATTATATCATTTATGTGCTTGATGTGAAACTAGATCTTAAGGATTGCATTTTGCATTAAAGAGTATGATTTCAGTGATTAATACAGAGAACGCATACTGATTACTAGACGTAATGATTATTAAGTGTCAACCACAAATCTAGTTCTTTGATGATCAGTAGCTTCGTCCCTATCTTAGGTTAAAACACTTATGCCAAGTTATTGATTCTTAGTTTGCATCGAGTGGTAACTCCTGACTTTGTCATGAGCTCGGTCTAACTCACAAATACCTTGCTCTATTTTTTTGCCTGTTAGAACAAAATCTATAAAGTTAGAAGTGGAATTTCTTAGCATTCTATCAGAAAAAGGGATATTCTAATGTATCTAAGAAATTTGAGATCATCTATTTCTCTATCAAATGAGGGATCACCTCGGCCACTTTATCTCTCTATCCTTATGCATATTCCTTAAATATTTTTGTCTTATTTTTCTCTATTACCTTGAAATCTTGCCTAATAGAAGCCAAATCCAACTTGTGGCTATATTATTTGAGAAAAACATCGACCAAATCTCTCTATCTATGAATATAAGTTCTATCTAATTGCATAAACCATCATAGGGCAGTACCTATTATACTCTCTTAAAAAATTCGCATAAGGAGCTTTTCATTATTTATATGGGTTACCATTTTACTGTAATACATTGTTAGAAGACTTTAAGGGCATGGTATTCCTTTATACTTTTTGAATTTTGGCATTTTAAATTTTACAAGAATCACCACATTTGGTATTAGACATAATGTTGGAGCATCTGCAGTTCCAAACACATTAGTCCTTTCAATTACTTTAAGTTAATCTTTAATTAAGTTAATCTTCTCTATCATTGAGCTTTCGATAATATTTTTTAGGCTAGCTTGGATTTTAGGATCATTTAAATTGGGAATTATATTTATTTCTTCTAATTGATATATTTTAAGGCCTAACTTGAGTTTGGGGCATGTAATGGTTTGTTTCTTGATAAACGTGTGCTAAGTTTGAAGTTGAGCTTAGAAAGGCACATAGGATAGCTTTAAGATTTCTTCTCGATGGTATAAAACTTAAGAGAAATTATAAAGGCTCCATGAAAAGGGGCATTATTGAAGATTTTGGTGCTGACAACATTGGTAAATTTTCTTATTGATGAATTCCATAATCTTAACTAATTGATTTTCCATTCCAGACATATCTGATGGTCTTTTTTTAATCTCCTGGATCTCACACTTGATTTCCTCTTGTGCTTCGTCTTCCATAATTCTTGATCTTAAATAGGTCTTACAAGAATGAGTTAAGAAAGTTTTTTTAGGCTATCGAGCTATCTTTAATGTCTTGGGTGATCCAAATTTTGGTTTTACTTTTGACTGAATGATTTTCTAAAAATGAAGTTAGTTTATTGAAAAAATGTTTAAGCATGATACATATGGTTAAGAAATCCCAAAAGTTATATCAAGAAAATATGTTAATCTAGTTTTAATATGTAATAGTTTAACATAGAATAAGGCTAATACAAATGCTTGTTTTTGCCAGTTAATGCAAAACGTAAAGTGAATTCATAGAAACCTTGATTTTATAAAGCACACAACATGATAACTCATAAATCTTATTCAAGGCAGCATAATTTCCACCTTAGTGAACTTAATTAACATATTATTATCCCATAGAAATTATAATTTCTTATAAATTTGGTGAAACCTCATGCCATCTTTCTTAATTGGTATGTCAACAAATTAACTTTGGGATATATTTAAATGGAGATTGTAACAAACTACTTTGTAGGTAGATACTAAAGTAAATTTTATCGTGTAGTTTGGTTCTACTCTAAAAGGTGTATAAAGAGATATGCTTTTGATTCCTAGACCATTGTTTTTCTCTTGTCATTTATAGCTAGACTAACAGAGGCTCCTCTATCTAATATATTGATAAAGGATGGTTTTAGAAAAAACTTTTCAAGGGTTAATATAGAATTTCTCATGGCACAACTAAATACTTCATTCTCATTTTATGTTTAAAATTAGTTAGATCGACCCTAATATATTGCGTGTAAAGTATGTGAAACAATAGTAATAAATATATAATATTTAAAAAATAATGAATTAAACAAAGGAAATCTAAAGTGAGAAATAAAGATAACATATGAAAAATTTTTCCACAACACGGAATAGCTTAACCCACCATTTGGATTGTCCTAGTAGAGTTACCAGTTGTTGTACAAAGGGCCCAATCGATCTAGCAACCTGATCAATCTTTACTTCTGAAATAAGATCCTAAAGAGTAGCTTGAGACTAATGTTGAATAATGGAAGAATAATAAATGCCACCTTTTATTTTTTAGCGTAATCCAAGCAAAGTAGAGATAAAATCCCAATGGATAGTAAGATAGAACAAGCAGTCATTAAAGATGATTCTTTAACCATTACAAGGTATACCTATAATCACAGCAAAATCCATAGGGCTAAAGGTATCTTCTCCATAAGGCAATTGGAAAGTGTGTATAATGTCAAACCATCTTTCAGCTAGTGCCCTATAAATACACATATTCCCTTTCTTAATATTTTGAGGAAAAAATGAGACGAGCGAAAAAAGATGGTAGAATTAACTCTATCCTTCATCGATTAAGGGATAATCCTTAAGAAAGACACGACACTCAAAAGATTACTAGTCTTTTTATAATCAACAATGTCCTGCAAGAAAAAGAAAGCAAAAAATAGAAATAAGGCCAAAGATAAAAAAAAAAAGACTTTAATAGTTACGGTATATGATTGTATGACTTTACATTCCACCACGCTACTACAGAATACAATCGTACGACCATACAAGTATCATGCGAAAATAGTAAACAACCACAAAATCATGCATGACCCTATAACTATCACATGATAATAGTGAATAACCATGCATCTATACCTTGGCAACATAACTAAATATGCAACCCTTCGTATTCTTTTGGTTCAAATTTGAAATTTAAGGCCTAAAATGGATCTTATTGATTTGGGTTTTTAATTACATGATCAATTTTAATGATTCTAGCCTAAGATCTCATATGGTTCCTAAAAATGATGAAAAAAGAAAGTGGATTGAAGTACATTCTGCTTACATGTTCATAGCTATCGAAGACAAGTGTGATGGAAAAGCCCATAAGTTATCAATGCCATTCTAAAAATATGAGCTTTCTTAAAAGGCTTTACTTGGACTAATAGATCTCGAAAAGCAAAAGCAGGATGATTGCATGTTCTTCCCATTTAGAAATAGAAATGAAAGGAAACTTGAAAGTTTGATAAAGAAGTCAAGAAAATGAGAACGTGAAGAAGAAATGAGACTTTCACCCTTATATATAGCCTAAAAATAAAAATGCCAAAATAGAAAATATGGACCTAAAATAAAATCAAGAGCAATATTATAAAAATAGATTCACAAAACCAAGCTTTTATTAGAAGGATCACCTTAAGAATATGAAAAGACCAAAATATCTTTCAAGCACAAACAAGAAAATTAAAAGATGATTGAAGATCTAAGCATCTGACTTACCTAAACTCTAAGTCATTCAACAATATCTAGTCATAATCTGAAGTGTAGGACAAATCACCAATATCTTAATCATAGTTCGAGATGGAGGATAAATCATCAACACAGTCCAAGATGGAGGACAAACTATCAAAATAGTCTGAGACGGAATACAAACTATCAATATAGTTTGAGATAGAGGACAAACTGTCAATATAGTCCGAGCTGTAAGATAAAGTGTCAAAATTCCTAGTAAGGACATGTAAGTATCTTTAGCTTCATACATATATTACATAAAAAACCTTTAATAAAATCTACATTACACTCGCATATTTTGCAAATTTCATCAAAGGAGGGGCAACTGTAAGCATTAGCTCTGAGTATGAAAAAAGCCTACTGATGATAACCAGTCATAATTTGAGCAATTGAATGATTATCATGAAGGAATGCTAAAAATTCAGGAGTCTTGCATGAAGGAAAAATGGTCATTTAATCCCCAAAGAGAAAAGGTCAAAAGGATGAAATGATATCTAAAAGGCTTAGGAAAATCCCTAATATTGAAAACATGAACGAACAAGAGTGAGTAAATTCCATTTATAAGCCTTAAAAACACTATAAATCCTTATTCCATGAAAGAACCATCACGCGACCATAACTGCCATAGTGTAATTCTTTTAAATAGTTGCGTGAATGTACTATTCAAAACTCGATAACCTTGATAGAATTCTATTATAATCTAAATACCTAGTCTCTAGAAACCTAAAATTTGAATATAATCAAACCAATGACATTCTATTCGACCTAAATAACAAAAGTAGATAGAAAAACTGAGGGAAACTCCTTAGGAACAACACCTATAAATACCCTTTACCTCTTTCCCATCAAATCATTCGATAATCATACAATTAGAGAGATTGCTCAAATTGAGTATTTTCTTAAACTTCATTTAAGCTTAAATAAGTTCTTAAGTAGTAAACAATATTTTGATTCAATTCAAAATATTATGAAATTTTAAAGAGAATTTATTCTATCTAAGTTGGAGTTAATCCATCAATTTGGTATTCTTCCATGGGCACATCGTTTGTGAACTTGAAGCTTTATCATTGGTAAGTCATAAGGCTAAAAACTTGTTTTGTTCATTATTAATAGCATGTTTTATCGTATATAGAGGTTTAAGTGTATAAAAATTAGTTTTCTTATTAAAAATATCATGGATTTTGCATAATTTACAATGAATTCATTTGAATCTTTTATCATATAAGTTTAGCATAGTAGAAGTGGTTTAAATCATGTTTTTACATCATAAAAAAATGTCTTTCAACTCATATAAGAATAATAGCATATTTAAAGGAGAATTATATTACATATTGATATATTTATATTAATTAAGATTCTATATTATGTTTTATTATGAATTTACATTTATTTTATCGCAATTATATTGTTTATGTGCTTAATGTGAATACTAGATCTTAGGGATTGCATTTTGCATTAGAAAGCATGGTTTTACTAATTAATATGAAGAATGCACACTGATTACTAGACCTAATGATTATTAAGTGTAAGCCATGAATTTATTTCTTTGATGATCAACGATTTGGTCCTTATCTTGGGTTAAAACACTTACGCCAAGTTATTGATTCTCAATTTGCATTTAGTGGCAACTCTTAACTCTATTATAAGCTTTGTCATGCTTATAGTGGCAATTCTAGTAAGGATAAGTAATATCACGCTTCTCAAAATATGGTTGGCGCTGAAAAATCATTCATCAATCCATGTGTTGGGACTTGTATTAAACTTTAAAACTAGAGTGTCTGCCTTTTTTGGAAGCCATGAAATGTTCAAGCCCTAGAAAATCTAATGTGTAAGGGTTACATTCCATCCTAGTCCATGTCTAAACCTTAAGCCTCATATAGGATAAAACCCTAGATTTACCCCTAGGTACCTTTTTTTTACGATGAATTTGAATTTTTGTTAGTTAAGTTAAGTTGAAGTCTTTCATAACCACCTTAGAATTCTAATAAAAGTCAATTACCTCTCATTTTCCATAGAGAGAAGGTTATGATTTACTTTAAATAAACTTAATTAGCTAGAATTCAAATTCAATAGGTAGCATGCCACGAGTAGAATTCATATGTCCTAATTGATGTATGAATTAAAACCCCAACTAGGATAGAGATTAAATTTATCCTTGTATAAAAGCAATAAATTTAAAAGGATGATATTTGTTGTGATATGTTGTAACTCCTCATGCATATATGTAAGACTAACTTAGGTTAAAATCATTTTTCAAAAAAAAAAAGTTATTATAGGCTCTTAACCTACTTTGACCAGAAATAGAGGTAGACAGTTGGAAAGAAATTCACTAGCCATAGTGTCAATCAAAAAAGAATTGAAACAATTCTTAGCTCAGATACTCAAAGCACATACTAAAATGCTACACAAAAGGATGAATGCTTGGTAAAGTGCCATTGAAACTAGCCTAGGTATAGGTAAGGGTGGAGTTAGCAAAGATAGAGGGAAAAGGATTGAAGAAGATAATGACAATTTTAAGGATATAAAGGACTATGTGAACCAAATAAAGGAAAGAGAGGTTGAGGGTGCAAAATAAGAAGTCACTGTAGAGGTTAAAAATGAAATAGACAAGCTAAGGAATTAGTCCAAGGTTATAAGAATATGACATTGGAAGATTTGAAATCCTTTGTTATATTTGGAGAGGTGGGATTTCCAAGCAAATTTAAAATGCCTAAGTTACCAAAATTCAACGAGATAGGAGATCCTAAAATGCATGTAAGGCTATATGCCACCATAATGGGTATTACTAGTTTTAGTGAAAAATAAATCACAAATTTGTTTGCTTTGTCTTTAGAAGGGCACCTGTAAAATAGTTCCATAAGCTAGATAAGGTGACTATCTAAAGTTAGACTAAGTTTATTAGAGCATTTACCAAACAATATGCTTTCAATACCAAGATCGAAATTGCACTTCATGAACTTAAGCTAACAAAGCAAAAATCAGATGGAACCTTTTTAGACTTTTTGTTAAAATAGAGGAATAAGGCAGCTCAAATGGAAATTCTGCCCCTAAAAAATGATTAAGTAAGGATTATTATAGAGAATGCCTTTCTATACATCTTTAGTAAGCTACAATATCTCCCTTTGAAAACTTCTTTAGAAGTTCGTGATGCTACTCTAAAGGTTGAAGATGTGGAAAGTAAGAATAAACAAAATTAAAAAGGAAACTTAGGGTCTAATTCCTTTAATTAAAAGCTAATTGATATATGACATGAGAAACCATAAGTTCTCAAACTTAGGGAAGCCATTGTCAAAGGTTCTAGAGAAGCTTATGGAGAAAGGTCTACTCACACCACTTAATCCTAGACCTCTACCAAATCCTTTACCTACTAATTAGGGCCCTAATGCTTATTGCAACTATCATGAAGGCAAGAGGCATAGCACTGATAATTGTACCCATGTGCATCATGTAGTTCAAAACCTTGTAAACAAGAAACTTTAGTTAATCTAAGTAAGACCTCTTATCGTACAAAGAATAATTGTTTACCTAGCCACAATCAAGCATCATCTTCTTAAAATATCCTAGCCATTAGCTCGAGTTTGACTAAGAATTCATACTAGACTCATTTATTAAAGTAAGAGTAAATCAAGTGGCTACATCAAGACTTAACATTTAGGATAGTGATGAAGAAAAAGAAATGACTAACTTTTAGAAAGAAATAAGTGATGTTGAACCTTCTGAATAAATGGTGTCACCAAAAGTGGGGAACTTTATAATGAAAAAGAGAAAGATAAGGAGGTAGGGAGAGAAAACCTTGCATCGAAGTGGAAGAACATGCAATCCTAAGACAACCTAAGAAACTTAAGCACGTACAAGTGTATGGGATCTCTTGATGGCATAAAAAAAGCATAGGGAAGCTTTGGTAAAGACTTTATATTTCATAAGTACTACGGCTACTGCAATACCTAAAGAGGTAGTCAATTTGATAGTAAACAATACTACATGCCTTATCTGACTCTCTAATAAAGACTTCTCAATGAAAGGAAGGGATCACAATAAACCTTTATATATCTAAGCCAAAGTTAGAGGGAAATGCATAACATATTCCATGGTAGATCATAGATTTGTTATAAATGTAATACCATCCAAACCTATGGGAACCCTTTGCTTAAAGAAAGAAGACTTAGAGGCATTGATATAGTGATCCAAGCCTATGATGACATTAAATGATATGTAAAACTACCATGGTAAAGGTTAGGCCAATTGAAAGTGAAGTTATCTTCACCAATCTTGACATACTTGTGACTTTTATTTTATTTCTTAGACGCATGTATTTCCAAAAACTTAGTGGAGTTCCATTTACACTCTACCAAATGTTCAAATTCCCAATGAACAATGAGACAATGGAGATAAAAGCTTCTGTAGTAGGAGATACCATCGTAAGTTTAAACTTTAAACAACCACCATTAATTGGGTTTTAAGTGGTTATAATATAGACCCTCATATGTTATGTATCATGAGAAAGTGTGGTTTCTTTCCAAGAATGGGTCAGGCAGAAATGATGAAGGAATTTTTAACTTCCCAAATTTTAAAGGGCAAACACATAAAAAGGGATTAGAATACCAATAGACGGATAAGTCATCTAAGCATCTTCATATTGGCTCACCTAAACTTATACAAATCAATGGCATACTCAAACCTAGTTTCAAAATCTTTATAGATTTGATAGCTAACCAAAGGAATGGAGAAGTAAAGCTAAAGGGTAATGAAGAGAAGATTTTGAAGATAGAGCACTTGACCATGGAAGATTAAAGGGTTAAAGAGATCATGACTTCTAATGTAGTTGATACCTTATGGGATTTTGATTAAGATTTTATAGACAATAAAATACATAACATAATTGATAATACATTAGATGATTTCCTTTTAGCATTAGATTATTTTTATGATAATTCATTTAATAAGATTTCCTCTAATTTTACTTACTTGTTTGACATCTTACCTAGTGGCTGTACATGTAGTAATAATTCTCCAATGAGCATATTCAATATTAACTTTATCCAAATAATAGAATTCAATTTAAGAGACAAGTGAAACCTTAAAATCATATTACTAGCGCATGATTTAACTAACGAAGAGAGAAAGCCCATAAAAGGGATTTTGAAGAAACATGTAAAGGTATTCGTCTAGGTATATAATGACATGTTTGGAATAAATCAAGACATAGCTTAACATTACATCCTAAATTACCCTGATGCTAAACTTATAAGGTAAAAATTTTGAAGAACAAGACTCAAATGGGCTAGTAAAATTAAGGGTTAATTACAAAGGCAAATAAAGGCTAAATTCTTAGATATAGTGAAATTTCTAACTTGGGTAGCTAACATAGTCCTAGTGCCTAAAAAGGATAGTGGAGTAAAAACGTGTGTGGATTACTGGGATCTAAATAAATCTTACCCTAAAAATAACTTCCTACTCTAATATATTGACATACTCATAAACAACACTGCCTTGTATTCCATGTACTTACTAGCTGATGGTTTCTCGGGATATAATCAAATCCTTATGGCAATCTTAGATAAGATGAAAACCAACTTCATCACTAAATAGGGAACATATGGCTATAGAGTCATGCCATTTGGACTAAAAAACGTAGGCATTACATATCAATATATGGCCACTGCTTTATTTCATGACATGATGTATAAAGAAGTAGAGGTATACATAGATGATATAATAGTGACATCTAAAACTAAAGAAGGACATATAGAAGCCTTAGAAAAGTTCTTGGCTAAAGTAGGAGAATACAATTTAAGACTCGATCTAAAGAAGTGCATATTTAGGGTTACCTTTGGAAAACTTTTAAGCTATATGGTAAGCTATTATAGCATAAAAATATACCCAGAAAAGATTAAAGCAATACAAGACATGCCTACCCCTAGAATGGAGATAGAAATAAGAGGATTCTTAAGAAAACTCTAATACATCTCAAGGATCATTGCCAAGCTCACTTTTACATGGAACCGATCTTCAAGTTCATATGATAGAACCAACCTTTAGAAAGGACATCAAAATATTAAAAAGCATTCAAGAAAATTAAAGCTTATCTAATGTTACCTCTAATACTATGATCACCATAACCTAAAAAATGGCTAATTTTCTATTTGGTGATAGAAAAAAATCTCTAGGGGTAATGCCCACACAAAAGGACGATAAAGAATAAAAAATGCAATTTATTTCCTCAGTAGAAAGTACGTAGCATATGAAGTCAAATATCTAGAGGTAGAAAAGATATGTATTGCTATGATTTGGGCAATTAAGAAATTGGAACATTACTTCCTATCATATAAAATGATTATAGTTACCATATTAGACCCATTAAAATACTTATACTTGGTCTTTTTACTTTTAGAAAAGTTGGCCAGTGGATAGTGATCTTATAGAAGCATGACATAAAATATATTGCCAAGAAGATAATAAAGAGGAGGATTATAGCTAAATTCCTTGCCTAGTAATCTATCACAAACGATTTAGAATGGGAAATTAGATTGCCAAATGAATATCTAGGGGTAATAAGTATTCAAGGGTTAAATGTTCTTTTGTGGGGCAATTAACCAGAAAGGAGTCAGTATTAGAATAATTCTATTACCACCTGACGGAGAACTAATCCTCATAGCAAGGAAACTAAACTTTAGGGTTACCAGTAATATAGCCGAATATGAAGCATGTCAATTTGGTTTGAAATCCCTTATAGCTTTAAAAGTAAAGGACATAGAAATATAGGGAGATCCCATGTTAGTCATCCATCAAGTAGGAGGCATTTAGGAAATAAAGGAAGATAAGTTGAAACCTTTTATGAAAGCAGTCAATGAAATAAGATGAAAGTTCTTCTCCATACAATTTGATATATCCCAAGAGAGGAAAATCAATGGCAGATGCGATGTCTAACAAGTGTGCTGGACCATAAAGGAAAATCATCATCAACTCCCATAATAATATCTTCATAACTATTGCCTTTTTATAAATAAAAAAAATAGAGGCATTTCAAGTAGAAGAAATAGAAGAAAGGCACAATTGGTACCATGATATTGAAGATTTCTTGAAAAAGGGAGAATTTTTTGAAGGACTTAATAATAAAGAGAAGTTGGCATTTAAAAGACATGCCTCCAACTTTTTATATTTTAATGGACAACTTTACAAAAGCAATCAAACAGAGTACACCTTAGGTGCTTTGACAAAAAAGAAGCTAGGAAGGTCATGAAAGAAATACATGCAAGTGCATATGAGCCACACATGAATGGGATGATATTAGCAAGGAAGATATTAAAGCAAGGATATTACTAGAATACCATAGAAGCATATTACTTTGAATTTGTCAAAAGATGTTATGACTACCAAATTTATGCTAATCTCAAACACATACAGCCCATTGAACTATGCAACTTGTCATCACCATAACCATTCTCAGCATGGGTAATTGACATTATGGGAGAAATAAGACCTAACTCTAACAGACACAAATTCATTATAATAGCAGCAGACTATTTCTCTAAATGGGTAGAGGCATAATCCTTTAATAAAATTAGGTTGAAAGAAATGAGGAAATTTATTAAGAACTAGATCATTTGTAGGTATGGAGTGCCTTATCATATAGTGATGGATAATGGTGTTCAATTTCAAGTAAAAACTAAGAATTTCTTTAAGAAATATAGAATTCAACATTATAAATCATCACCATATAGGCCCAAAGCTAATGAAGCTATTGAAGTAACTAATAAGACTATAAAGAAGATCCTAGTG